>JABSMS010027206.1:0-10269 GCA_018902275.1 Aleiodes sp. PSUC_FEM 10030003
CAATATATCACAATTTTTTTTTAAATTTCTTTTTATAAAAAAATAATATAGATTGTTTAAACTTTCGGGAGCCCCATTTTTTTAAATATCTCCCTTTCTGCTAAAATTCTGAATATGAAAATATTTATTGCGATTTTTAAAAAACAGATTCCAGGGTGAAAAATTAATTGTTTATAAATTGTTTATGAAAAAATATCTCAATGTTCAAAAAAAGTAATTTTCGATTTTTTTAAATGAATTTTCCTTACACAGTAAATTTTTAAAATTTTTTGAGATTTTTAGAATATTTTCCTATGGCTCAAAACAGAAAATTAAATTTTAACACTAAAATATTTAAATAACAAAATAATTTCAAAATTTCTCTGATGTGTAGCTTCCACCGTTCAAAAAGATTCAAAGAAAAAACATTGCTGAAGTACTTGAAAATCCTCAACTTATTTTCATCCAAAAAAATTTATTTTTCCATTCTCCCCGAAATTGTATCGGCAAATTCGAAAAACCCATGAAATCAAACAACCTGTAAGAAAAGAGAGGGGAGGGGGTCGTTAACCCGCCGCGAAACGATCTACCACGGATGTTCGAATGTCGTCCTAGCCCGGAATTAAAAAAGTTTTGTTTTACCGAGGTACTTAACTCTCTATCCACAGAAACAGGAGGAACGACATTCCATTGTATTCATTGATCGTAAGTGCACAGGGAGGTAAAGTGGGAAATGAGCTTGGTTCTGAAGAAACAAAAGATCCCTCCCAACCCCCCCACTCTTCACCCCATTGCTATCCAAAGTCCTCGAGAAACATTGAGTTTTCCGAAGTTATAACAACACTCTTAGGTTAAAAGTTTTGTCAAGGAACAAATTGAAATGAATAAAATGAAAATTCATTGAATTTCCATTTTTATTTCGAATTCTTCTCTATTTTTTAATGATTTAACGAAGATTACTGAGTGCATAAAGAGGGCGAGAGGTTTCGGGCCACTCCTCTCTCTCTTTTCATCCTTTTTTCTTCCTTTTTACCACATTTTTTTCTCTCATGTTTGTACGAGAATCCATTAACAGTGTTTTTAAGACTCCTGGTAAATATTGATTTTACAAATTTGTTGGTCGAACGTTTGCGCAGCTGATAATCACCCTGGGCTTATCGTTAGAAGGGGGAGAAAAAAATGAGTTCAAAAGGTCGTCCATCTCGTGATTCGTTGTTTTTTTTAACTCAATTTTTAATTAGTTTTTAATTAAAACAAAAATATTTCAATGAATTTTTTTTCATCATCGATATTCAATCACTTCCGTTCTTGTTTAAAGCGCAAATATTAATATTTTGTAATTAAATTCTCAATTCTATTGGATAAAGGATGCCTGGAATTTCTTTTACAATTTATTTTTAATTAATTCAGAAATATTTTATTAATTCCAGAGTAAACAAATGTGCAATGGAATTAATATTGCGGATGAAATCGTTTGAATTTCCATTTTATTTTTTTGGACGATCATAAATTATTTTTCTTTCGGTTATAATAAAAAATAATCACTTCTCAACCTTTCGATAATGTTTTTTTTTCGTGGAAAAAGATAAGAAAAATGTGAGACAGAGAAAAAGTTTTTTCTCAAAGTTTAAGAAAGTTTTACGTATAATAAACTCGAATGAAAAATGAAAACTCATTAAGATCGTAAGAAAACCGATTTTTTTTTTAATAGAAGAAAAAAAACATTGAATACATTAATCAAACTTATTTTTCATTCCTCGTAAATTTTTATCTCTCTCTCTCTGCTCCCTTGATAAAATCATTTTCCTCAAACTATTGGCTCTTCTCACAACTTGAGAGATAAAATTTTCCGTCTTCTCAATTTCCCTTTACTTCTACTTTTTTTCTATTCCTTGTCTTTCTACTGCTTCCTCTTCAACATTCAAATGAATTTTTCCCTCAGCACACGTTTTACTGTCGTATCAAGTAAAGAAAATTTTATTCCTCCCCCTGAAGAAAATTGTTTGAAAGAAAAACATTGCATTTTTCACGTTATGCGAAAGAAAAATAAAAATTCTGAATGAAATATACAGAACAAACTCGAATGAAAAGAATAAATAGAAGAGAAGGAAGAAGAATAAATTTGGAAAAAAAATTTAAAAACGGAGAAAAATCCAAACGGAAAAGAAACAATAGAATTTAAAAAACAAAATCAACAAAAATAATTGTTTCCAATGGTGAAAAAAGAAAAAAAATCCTCAATACTTTTTTTATCATCTCTTCTTACAAGTAAAAAATTGCCTCTGCTCCCTGTTCTTCTTTCACAAATGGAAATGAATTTTTTTCTCCCCCTTTCCCGGCAGCAAGTTTGATTGTAAATAGAACAGGAATATACAGAATATAAAAATAGTGGAAAAAATCAAATAAAAACGCTGAATAAAAATAAATTAAAAAAAGGGGTTTTTCGGGAGGGAGAGGCAGTTCTCCATCACGATTTTTCCATTATTCCACAAAAGCCCGAGCTTCAATCTAATCGTCCTCACGAGAGAGGGCACACAGGTCCGTCGACTCACTCACGTCGACGGCGGGCAATATTTTAGCGGAGTTATTACCGAGTTATTCTGGAATTGATGGCCGCCGCGTAAATCATCCCGTCAGGATTGATGTACGGACGTACGTATACTCCAACTCCCTTTTTTTTGCCACTCATTCTTCGCTCCCCGCTTCCCTCGCGATTTTTTTTCCTATCCCTCCTCCCTTCTGCCTCTCTGCTGCAGCTATTCGCAGAGAGAATCCTCCCCCTCTTGTACACCGCGGACTGAGGAGAAGAACGGTGGATTCTTTGTTTTCTTTGCTTTCACTAAATTTCTTTTGGAAACTTTTATTTTTTTCATCATTCACGCATACGGAGGAACAACGAGAAATGTTTTGGGACGGGGGGAGGGGAAGGAGCGAGGTACCGGAAAGAAATTGGGAAGTCAGCGGGAGAGAATTAAAATTAGCGGAACGAAGTTTGAAAATTACGATTTGAAGTAATTTGAGAATATCATGAAAATTAATGGGTTTAGGAGAATTGACGTTCAACTCTTTTTTGTAGAGAATTTAATTCTCTACAAAAGAGGTCTCTTGATGAATTTTCGTAAGCCTGATAGTTTCCGAGATATTTTGATAATAATGAAAAAAAAGTATAAAATGCGGAAATTCAATTTCGCTTGAAAATCACTTTATTTGAAATATCTCGAGAACTATGGTAGATAACGGAATTTTAGTAATAACCTTTTTCGTAGTTCTCATTTTTTCCAATAAAAAAGTTTATTACAAAAGTTCCTCTATGTCCAAAAGTTTCCGAGGTATTTCGAAAAACGTGATTCTCGAAGGCAAATTAAATTTCCCCGTTTTACAATTTACCTACTAAACTGTAAATCCAATAATTTCGCGAACCAGAATTTCGAGAATTCGTAAACAATGGGAAATTTGCTGAATAAAAATTACGTGGTTCAAAATTAAGAGTATAAAATAAATAAATAGAATTTTCTAGTTCGTTTAAAGTATAACGAAAGAGCATTGACTCTCGTATATAGAAATAGTTATACGTGATGTGAATGTGAGTCATCTGTACTATTGAAAAGTAAATAATCATCGCAAGTGTACACAGGCGTGGCAACATGCTTGTTTGATGGAAGAATTCAAGAAAAAATTTTGAGATAGAAATCTTCAATGTTGAAAAAAAAAAAAAATCTTCAATGCAGTGTGATGAAATTTTACGAGATAAAAATCAGGATAAAATAATTTTCTTTGTTTGAAGAGGAAAGAAAAAGAAAGAAGTTAAGAAAAAAAATTGAAATGCATTAATGCTACATGAACATTGTGGATGATTGTTACTTGTGTATCTCACTGAGATAAATTCCATCGAGATGAAATTGTCCGGATGTAACGTGTAATGATGAGGCTTCTGTCTCAATTTTATATCCATAGTACAACACAGAGAGAGGAGTTGTCTCTTTTCAACTGTATAGATTCATGGTACTTTGCCTAATCGGCATGGACTCATAATTCTGGTAAAACTTTTGCAATTCCACAGGCCATTAAAGCAGATGGGACACGTGCTTGAGTGCCTACTGAGTCGTGCTACCGTTGTGCAGAGGGAATTGTATATGTTTAATATTGTACATTAAGGAAAGCATGTAAGATCACATGTGCATGAAGAGAGAGATGAAAATAGAATAATGAATGTGGGGACAATAAGTAGAAGGAGAAAATTTCTTAATTAATTTTTGGTTTTTGGGATAATGAAGGGGAATTTATGGCGATAATTTCAGAGATAGAGGTTTTTGAATGTTCTCATTGAAAAGCCAGGGAAAATTCACATGGAATCGATATGCGACAACATGTATTTTCGATTTTTTTCAAAAATTCATTTTTCCTCCGAAATTAAAGGGTGAGTACTTCTTATTTTTCGGAGATTTGAGTTTTTTGCGAATATCGCCGGTTCTAATGGACGCCACGTTCTGAGAGCGGGTGGAAATGATAGCTGAGATCATTCCCCATCGATTTCACATATAACAAATCGATTTTCAATGAAAATTGTGGGGAATGTGACTCGTTTTGTGAAAATTGGATTTTAGCACATAATTTCCTGACTTTTTCTCATAAATTGATTTTTCTCATGTGAAATTGATGAGAAACTATTGCAACCATCGTGTCCGATCATTTTAAATGCTTTGGAACACTTAGAACCGGAGATATTCAGAAAAAATTGAAATCTCGCAAAAATGAGAAGAAAATGTGCCTTAATTTTGGGCTAAAAATAACGAATTATGAGAAAAAGGGAAAATAGCCTTGTCGCATATCAAATCCATGGCAAATTTCCCTGGCTTCTCAATGAGAATATGTAAAATACTCTGACTCCATTACTTCTCCCA
Source organism: Aleiodes sp. PSUC_FEM 10030003 (assembly GCA_018902275.1). NCBI lineage: Eukaryota > Metazoa > Arthropoda > Insecta > Hymenoptera > Braconidae > Aleiodes > Aleiodes sp. PSUC_FEM 10030003. The sequence goes on from JABSMS010027206.1 coordinate 4,881, forward strand.
TTATACAATTTTTCTTTAAAATATTCATGAAGTGAAGCTCGAAAATTGGAATATTCGCTTTCAATGAATCTTCTAACCCTAAAAATATTCTCCAAACCAATTTATTTCCCCCATAGGGTTACAAAACAGGATGAAACAAAATAATTGAATTAGTCTTGACAAAAAAATCAATGAACACGTGAGAAAGACAGACAATACCAAATGGAATGGATAAGACACACGAGACTAATGTGGTTTGATGTTAGAGCAATGAGACAGCCATTGTACTTGCATGAATTCTAACAGCCAAGTCATTCTCCTGTCTGTGCATATATACATTGAAGCTAAATTAAATTATGTTGTCAATATTGTGGGAGGGTTGTATTTTCTATGAACTATAAAAAATAAATAGTAGGATGAATTGAATTTTTCTCGAACCATGAGATTACTATCTATCAATTCATACTCATCACGACAATAAATTTCATAATGTCCAATTAATGATACTCAGTGTATTTTGAGGTACATTAATTGACGTAATGAATGACGATTGAGGATGTTGATTGAGAAATAACTCGTAAATTGACAATGAAGAAAATCAAAAGATTTTTTTTCCTTCTTTTTATTAATTCAATTTCATTGGAATAATTTCAGTGCCGGGGAAAATAATTATTTCTGAAAAATAATGAGTCTGAGGAATTCTTTAGATTTCTGCGAATCCATTGAAAAGAGCGGGGAATTGGAACTAAAAAATGCTGAAATATACGATTTTTTGGTTCAATTCTCTTCGAGATTTAAAGAAAAAATTAATTTGGTGATTTTTATTCTTCGCACTATTTTTTTAACTCTTAGAAAAAAATCGCAGGGAACTGCTTTTCTTCCTTATCCAAAACTTTAATCATTAGACAAATATGAAAGAATTTATTCAATTCAAACAGTAAATTGAGAATATTTGCAAGAAAACTTGACGAAGTTAATTAACGTGAGTTAAAAAAAAACGAAAGATTATTCGTTTCCATTAATTTCATGTGAATGAGAACTTTCCAATTTTAGAGAAAATCCTTTTTCAAAGTTTCCCTGAAGAAATATATATATATATATTGATTGAGTAGTGAATGAAGTTAGGAGTTACTCAGGGACTGGGATTTTCCATCGTCAAGACAAAATAGCCCTCGGGTTGGACGTTCGTTGGGGCAGGAAAGGAGACGATAAAGGGAGTGAGAGAGAGAGAGGAAGAAGTCCCGTTTGGTGTGCAACAAGTGGGGTATTTCCTGGCCACGGACCATCGTCTGGTGGCTCACTCGTACCATCGTTTTCTCTAACGTCACGTAGTGTGAAGGCTCTTTTTACCTCTCCTCTATCTTTTGCAACTGGATTTTTGCCCTCTTTGATGCCAACGGTTTGGGAAAATCCACAGTGAATTTATACTACTATCACTGGAAATTCTCGGCGTTTTCTTTTGCATTTTTTTCTTATCTGATTGCATTAAATTGGAAGTGATTTTATCAATGGCGGAAGTGAATAATAAAACGTTCATGTTTCGGTGATTTATTTAGGTAATTCTGAGTTTATTTGAGTTTCATTTGGAATTTTAATAATATATATCGTCACCCTAGAATCAAAGGGGCGTAAGTGCCATTTTGCCTTGCTGAATAATAAAAGGGCATAAGTTATTATTCTTATGAAAAAATGAAGGTAGATTAAATTTTGGTAGCTTTTTAAAAAATGGCACTTACGCCCTTTTGATCCTAAGACGACGATATATGAAAATTTCGATTTTTTCCGAATGTTCTTTTATTCTAAAGCCCTTTCCAACAGGATCGGTGAAATTTAAAAATTCCATGAAATTCATGAATCAAAAAGAGGATTGTCCGTTAAAAACTTAAAAAAATTCAACTCTTTACTCTTAACGTTTATTTTGGAATTTAGAGACAAACGAATAAAAAACAATGGAGATAGAATCTGATAAATGACCGAGACAGTTTGGGATGCAATAGAGTGGAAGAAACAGAAGAAATAACCAATGAGAACTTGATGCAAATATATTCCCCCACCAAAGCCTTTTTTCATTCCTTTTTTTATATTCTTTTATTTTTCAACAAAACTACTGGTTATATTCTCCCTCCTTCTGTCGGCTGAATTTTATACCACGCACAAAAAATTGCCGACATTTTTTTACACATATGGCCTTCGATTTTTATGCGATCGAGTGTGTCCCTGTATTTTGTTCTGCCCTTTACGATTCTCGAAAGATAGTCTCTTTTTTTTCATCAATTTTATTTCTACTGTATAAATTGATGAAAAAAATTATTTCTGAGTGAAAATTTTTTTACAAAATAAAGAATTATTCGAAAATGGAGAAATAAATTTTGTTTAATAAAGCAACTACGGGATGCATCTTCGTCGAAACGAAAAAATTGATTGATAGTCGTTTATTGTAAAAAATTAATTTTAAAAAAACGTGTATTGTAAAAATTAAAAATTTTGATCAATAATCAATCAAAAATCGTAAAGTAATAAAATTGGCGCTTGAAAAAAGATTGAAAATTCTACAATTTTTATATTTATCAATCTTCTGTCATAATTTTTGCCGATTCAAATTAAGTGAGGAACTAATTGAAGCCATAATTTCGTCATTTAATTCATTTAATCAATTATCGAATTTTCTTTCTCCTCTGCAACCGAGAATTACTTTATTAAACTAAATTAATTCTTACGGTCGGATAAAAAAATCAGAAAAATTAAATAAATTTTGCTATTTCACGACTCATTACGAAACAATGGAATATATTTCATAATTCCAATTATCCTGACGTTCATGTATTTAACTTTAAAATACATTGTTTATTATATATATATTGATAAAAACGTCGAGAGATTGACTGATGATAATAATCCATCGCAAGACGTGACGATTCATGTCTTCGATGTCCCAGACCGCTCCTCCATTGACTCTTAACGAGTATTTCATCATTCGGTCACGACAATAAATAATAGTTTAATGTTTACGTTTTTTTCAATTTTTTTCCCCTATAACATCAGGGGCAATGCATTATATTGTTGATCGTAATTACTCGCTCACTCAACACGTGTTCAAATAGCCTGGCATCTTAAGAAGATGCAGAGGGGGAAGAATACGATGCAATTACGAAAGAAAGTTTCATTCTGTCTGCTTTAATAGGTTTTCATGAATTATGTGGGACAGTTGTGTTTTATTGAATTTTAAAAATGGTTAGAGCTATTGACTTTCCATTAGTCGGAGGAATAAATTTTTAGTTCATTATTCGTTTAGTTATTTTAGACGTTAATGGAGAAAAAAATTGCATGGAAGTTAATGAATTTCATGGATTTTTTTAACTGAGTCTTTAAATCGAATTAATTATTATTTTTCATGAAATATGTAAGGGAATTTTATTTAAACATTCAGTGACATTTGATCTAAAATACGATAGGAATTGTTGAAGAATTATAATTCAGTAGGAGATTATTTAAAAAAAATTATTGGATATTTTTTTGTGAATATCTTCGAAATGAGTGGGCTTAGAGAAAATTATCAAGAAACCTTTTTTGCGGAGAATTTTATGGGCTGCAAAAAAGGTTTCTTGATGAATTTCTGTAAGCCTCGTATTTTCTGAATTATTTTCAAAATAAACAATGGAATCATTGAATCATTTTTTAAGAACAAATAATTTCAAAAATTTCATATAAACAATTACTGCAACAATCTGTGTGATGAAGTCAACTTCTCCGAATTTTTTCAAAATTTCCGAATGCTTTCCAATAATTAAAAAAAATCGTTATTATCAACTGAAGCAATTAAAAAATTATCGTTAATTATTTGACAACTGAAAAAACAAATTTAAAATGTTTTCCACGTTGATAATGAATTGTCAACTAAACATTTACCTCAGTTTATATTTTTTTTTTCTTACCCATTATTCGTAATTTAAGTGAATTACAAATTAATCATTTGAAAAATTTTCATTCATAAAATTACTGCAGTAATCTTTGTAATCAAATTGACTTTTCCAATTTTTTTTCGAACGTTTCCGAACTATTTCGAAAAAATAAAAAAAGACGTGTTAATCTGTCGCGATGTAATTATCAATTAAAAAATTATCGTTAATTATTTGACAGGTGAAAAAACAAACTTAAAATATTTTCCATGTAAATAATAAATCGTCAACTAAAAAATTTACCTCAGTTTATAATTTTTTCTTACTCCTCATCATTCGTAATTTAAGTACATTGCAAATTAATCTAAATGATTAACGGCAACTTTGTGAGTTAATACAACGTACGACGTAACGACCGATGTAACTCACCGGTCTTTCATGCTCAAGAGTTATACATTACATATACTAGAAAGAGGAGGGGGGTAGAGAGGCTAGAGGGAAAGAAGTATCGTCTGGCACGAAGCTCGCACCATAAAGACGACGAGCATTTACGAGACCCATAATTTAAATAAAAGATCAGTTCATCTGGTCTGTAGAAAGGAGAAAGAAAGGAAAATAAAAAATCCAGAAAATGTGGTTTAAATTAAAAAATTATCTCGGTTTAGCTCTACGTCATTAAGCGCCCTGTATATTTAGGAGTTATGATGTGCAGAAAAAATGGATAAACCAGAGCTAATTTCGTGATTTTTTCTTCCTCCGCTGAATGTAAAAGAATTCATAATTTCAAAACCGAAAATTTACTCTGTAATGAAGGAATTAATTTTTTCCCAGCGTAAATTCAAGAATGCGATGAAATTCTGAGTAAAACTATTCATTCTAATTTACAAAGTTCTTTTTAAAAAATTGACGATAAAATTCCGCGGATTGAACAATTTAAAGTTTAACTGGAATTAATGATGAAGGAAAAAAAACGAACTTAATAATCTCAGTGAATTGGTAATAATGAAGATCTAAGAATAGCTGAGAGAAGCTAATTTGTTGGTGAATTAACAGCTGGAGGGATGATAAACCATTGAGGATGGTGAGGGGGAGGGGAGTGGCGCAAATGAAAGAGTGAAAATGGCAGAAATTGAGATAAGAAAAAAGGCAAAGTTGCCCCTTTTCATAAATTGCGGAAGCCAAGTTCGTTATTCAGGATCGTAAAACGTGAGAAACTCACTGGGATAAAGGAAAAAAAAGGGGGGGGGGAGGAATTCAATGGAATTCATTGGAGTTGTTTTTCGAGAGAGTTCGCCATGATGCATTTGTTTTTTCCTTCTCTTTGTTTGTTTGATAAGAAAAATTATCAATGCTTAAATTTATAGCTGCAATGATATTATCAATTTTTCGATAAAACACAAACGATAAGAGTTGCATTACACTAAAAAAAAATGATATTTATCATTTGAATATTTTCCGGTTTTTTAACAAAAAAAAGCATTAAAACGTGTTTTATGTTTGCTGATAATGAAAAA
>JABSMS010027217.1:0-10223 GCA_018902275.1 Aleiodes sp. PSUC_FEM 10030003
TTTTTACTAAAATTTCCTCAGCTTTCCAATGGAATCATCAGAAAATCTCTATCTCGAACCGTTCAATTCGAGTGTCCATTTTACCCCACCTTCCCCTACATTTTTGCTCCTTATGACTTTTTCCGTAGGATCGATATTTTTTGATTTAAACTCGAGGGAAGGGGATGGAATCTAATTATTGGATCATCTCGTTTGTTATATAAATTATATTCAGATAAAAGATATTCAGTGAACAAATAAATTTTTGCAACTAAGTATTATTTTGTGGATCTGCAAAAATTATCCTAGCTTTAGGAACTTCTAGAAAAAAACCTTGCAATTTTTAATTAAAACTCGAGAGAAAAACAAATTTTTACTAAAAATATTTTTCCTCAAAAATTTTCGACGAAAAACTTTCTGAAACTGAAATTGCTTCAGCTCAGATTTGACATTTTTTATCTGATACTGAATTCAAATTTTCTTGCTTGAATTCAAATTTGCATAAAAATTTGGTTTTAACTGTTGAAGCAATATATAAGATCTGAGTTGAATCAATTTCAATTCAAGACATTTTTTCGTCGATAAGTTCTGAGTAAAAATATTCTCGGCAAAAATTTGTTTTTCTCTCCTTGTTAACTATGTTAATTATCGTTAACAGTTGTTCAACGTAATAACACGATTTAACAATGCGAAAGGAGAATAAATTCATATTGAAATTAATTTTTTTTTTTTTGAAACAGCTATTATTTTTCATTCTATTTTTCAACCCCTCGACTAAAGTCGAAACGACACAGGGGAATAGTCGAGAAAATCAAGCCTCCACGAAGTTGTCTCCAGACACGTACCAAGGTTAAATTAACTTTGAGCCTCTCTCTGTCAGTTTCCTGAACAGTTTCCCGTCCTCGAAAATTGGAAATTAACAAAATGGACGGAAAAAACGAAATAAAGAGAACGAAAGGAATGGAGGAATAGAGGAAATGAACGAAAAAAAATAAACTTTTCATTCGTTTCGTGGACGTGAGGGGTTCATTAGGTGGTAGTTATATTTTTCTGACAACACATAAATGTTAAAATTCTTTGAAGAAATTATACACATGCATGTGACATATTACTTCAAAGGAACTATTTTTCTCCTTTTCATTCAACGAATACTTTAAAAATTCATGAAAATTTTTGTAAAGTTCAAGAGCTTTATCAAATATGGATGTAAGGGCTGAATGCATTCTGGAGGTAATTTTTTATGTTCCAGGTTTCTCGAATGAGAATAAAGAAATATGGATTTTGCATATTCAAATCTGCAGAGAAATTGCGAAAGTAGAATTGGAAAATCGGAGATGAATAAAAAACTAAATCAACTAAACCATAGCCATTCAGTGAAAATCAAATTAATTTTAAAAGGGCGTAAGTGCCATTTTTTAAAAATCTACAACAATGTAACCTACACTCATTTTTTCATAAAAATACTACCTTACGTCCTTTTATTATTCAACAAGAAAAAAAGGCACTTACGCCCTTTTGATTCTACGGCGACGATATAACAATAAAGCTCCCTGTTACCCATTCATCTAGCGACTTCTCGCGAATTAAATAATAAAATAGGAAAATGCAAAAGATTGAACCAGTCATGAAACCCTAAATTCCCAAGTGACTTGTCCATTTGCTTTTTAAAAATGAGCGTTATGTATGAATTAAAATAACCATGATTAAAAAACCATTTACCAAGTATCCCGCCCAGTGTGGTGACACGTTTCCGTTCGCCAGTAGCGATTGCATAATCGCTGCAATAGAGCAATAAATAATGAATTTACTCAAAGAAAATTTGCTCTTTTTCTTGAAGTATCTTGGTAGCTAAAATTGAGTTTAGATCAGCACACTTTTGAAAATGGATAACATTAAAAATGAATACGATATTTTGAGATAACTATGAATGTAAAATGACGGTAATTTTAGAATCTGGTCAGGTCAGATGTAAATAACCGTTTTCTGGCCAAAGTCTTACTGACCGTTCAGATGTGGAATAACCGTTATGGTTGATGAACGTCAGGAACAGGAAATCGTAGAGGGGAAAGTGAACTATATAGTTGTAAATTGACCGGGATATTTGTACCAGTCTTTATTCGGGTTAGAATCAGAAAATCTGCAAATTGAACGTTATCTTTGGAAATAAAAAAATTACATCTTTTCAAGACAAGTGTTCTCCAAATAATCTTCATTAAATAGTGGTAAACTTCAGAAACTACGCAAAGAAGCTCATAATCGAAGCGCGTTGATTTTCTTCCCTAAAATAGTTTACGTATTATTTTTTCGAATTATTATTTTTTCACAGCGCTTAACGAGCTAGTTTTGTAGACACACGCAAAATTATTACGAGAATATCTTAATCATTGATGTATGCGTACACGAATGGCATACTCATTAATAATATTTCATAAACGAAAATGTAAAAAAATATTATCTTTTAATTAAATACTAAAAAAAGGGCGATCAGCCAGACCGGGGCAGCCACTATGAAATTCCAAGTGTCTTGAAATTCTTTCAAATTCAATAAGAATGAAGAGATTATGGTTGCCTAACCATGGCGCGGTAGTCGACTGTGAGGGAATCGATTTACCAAAACATCGCCTTTTGGCCCGACTGATTTGCTCAATGGTAAACATTCCCCTACGGCGAGACAACCGAAGTGAGAGAGGTCAACCCTCCCATTTCCCCTTTCACTCCCTCGCTGTCTTCCTCACACACACACGCGCTCTGTTTCTTTCTCTCTTGGTGATGCAGAACACCCTCAGATGCGATACACGAATGAGTGCGGAGACTGTGTGGCAAATAAGAGGAAAAAAAAAATGAGGGAATAAAAGGAAAAAAGTGTACGCAGACGGTGGGCATAGGGACACTTTTGGATTCAATACTGCGACGCAGGCGCGAGCGGTCTTCGTGCTTCTCTACTCTGTGTGGCAACGCAGACGAAATATACTACTTCTCATCCATGGAAAACTGGAAGGACGCGTGGGATGCTTTCCAAACTTGTGGATGAATTTTTCTACATTTTTTATTCTTCGTCCATCCTGCATCCGAATAAATTGTGGATTTAAATCACTGTCGATTCGACGGACGTTTTTTGTTCATGGTTTATGATTAGAAAACTTTTTTTTTTCGAAAACTTTTCGCTCTGCAGTGATTTCTCGTTTATGAATGGAGGGGACTGTGCGATGGGATAAGGGAGCAAAAAAAGGCATTGAAGAAGGTCGCGAAAGGTCATCGGCGATCGGAGAATGCGTGGGCTGTCAATTTATACGGGATTTATTATAAAACTGACAGTGTATGATATATGAAGATGAATTGGTACGATGAAAATAACGAATAAATTAATAACAAATAAAATCGGAATTCATATAATTTCAGTTGGTTCAATTTAATCAAATAGAACGGTAATTGATCACCTGCAGTTGGCAAAGTTTGCATAACTTTTCATAATTTCAAAATTTATGCAAGTGTAAATTGTTGATTATGATCTGTTTACTTCCATTCAGCACTTGGTTAGTAATTTAAACATCTCTGGCGTTCTTGATTACACGTGAACGTTGCGGCGCTTGAGCGAGACGCTACATCTATCGCTCAAACTATTGAACGCATTGATGAAGCTAATGTCGAGTGTGGAGATATGGCAATGTATGCTTGAAGAGCTCCCGCGTGAGTGAATCGCTCAGTTGACAAGATATCGCTTTTTCGGGATATAAATTTATTAGTGAGCTGGACACTGGGAAATGAATTCGTTAACAGTTGACTCACGAATCGAGTTGACCGGGAAAATGTCACACGGTTGAGCCAAAACCGTATTGAGTTATATTAAATGAATATTAGGTGCCCTCAACTAATTGGAACCGTTTCGCTCAAATGCTTATTCGTCAAATATTGAAGAATGCACGGTTAGCGCCAAGCGGCAAATTACTTCGAAATTAAAATATGAAGAAGAAATTATTGAGGTAATTCAGAGAAAATCGCCAAATTATGTTTTTTTTTCTTTCTAAAGAATTTCATGACTTACGGAAGAGCTCTGTTGATAAATCCCCCCAAACCTCATTGTTTCCAAAATATTTGTGAAAAATTACCTAAGTTTCATTGAGACTTATCATTCTTCACACTTTCACTACTGAACTATTTTTCTATATCTTTTCCTTGAAACTATATTTTGATCTTCAGCGATACTCCAATGGAAGATGACAAATTTCTTTGAATTTCCTACACTTTTAGATTTCATTATCGAATAATGTAAAAAGGTATGATGTGAATGAAGTGTCAACTGCCATTTTGCGCTTACTTCTTCAGATTTATTTTGAGCCAATAAATTCAATGTTTTCATCTTCTCAATAAAGAAAAATTCATGTGTCTTATTTTCACTACCATTTTATTATTACTCATTTTGAGAGTATAAACGGCGACAGACAATAAATCAAGTGGTAAGGGAGACGAGAATCCATTAACGCTTGTATCCCTCTTCACTCGCTTCTTCTTTTTTTCCCCAACAAAATACTATGTTTTCGATGTATAATGTACAACGATGTTCTCTTTTCTCCAACACAAAAAGAGCGGGATGACGTATTCTATTGATAAAAGAAGCATGGAGGGACTAAATCCTCTCATTGATGACTACCTTTCGGAATTCACTATCCTTCATTTTTTCCCTCCACTTCCATTTTCTCCCTTCTTGTCTCTACCCTATCCTTCCGTTAAAATATAAATAAAATTCTGGAAGCATTTAATCCTCGAAGAATCATTGAAATTGTGTAGACAATGTTGTACCTTCAGTTCACTATCCTGAGCTGGGGTTTTATCAGTGAAAAACTAATGGAAAACGATCTTTGAGAAGAAAATCGCCTGGCCGAGTGCCAATCGGGTAACACAGAGAACGAGGGCGCCACTCGAGGCTCCTTCTCCCTTTCTCTATCACCATCAGCACTACTTCGCTTTTCTGCTAGGCCATTTTTTCCTCTCATGTCTCATTTTTTTCTCCCTATTTTGTCGCATCAGCGAACATTCTACAAATATTCGCATTAAAAATAGAACTCATTAAAAGGTTATGAAATATTTTTTCCGTAATTTATCCAAAGGTCAATTATTGAACTTTGATTATGATATTCTTTTGTAATTTTTGCGGTAAATCAAGCACGTGATTTCACATCTTGGAGTAATTAAATGGCTCTATGATAATGAGGTGAATGGAAAAGTGAATTTTTATCAACGAAATTGAAAATAAATAAAGCCTCCAATAAATTTACAAAACAGCAACAATGTTTCTTCAAATTTATTTCCATTATTTTCGGAGTTAATGATCCACAAAAATTCTAGGGAAACTTCTATTTCACTTTTTATGGAAGATAATTAAGGAAGAAGAATTGTAGAATTATTTAAAAATTTTTTGTTCGATTTTTCCACAGAACGAAAATTTGCCAAATTTGCAAAGTCCATTCACTGGAGTGAATTATCGTTAGCTTGTATCTAACCACGTTTTTGGCATTCTACCAGAAGTTTTGAGAAGGATTTTCACATACACAGAGAGCCGCGAATGCAGTGCAGAAGCCTGCAGGGCTTACAAGTGGTACAAGTGGAAATGAGATGAATGTGTTGTACACAAATATATATATGTATATTCTGAATTTGTATATACTGACTGTGACACGACTGAAAATTACGTTTCTGTGAATTACAATAATGTAAAAAAGAGGCGGAGGGGGTTAGAAGCGTGCCGGAAAGGGAGCGGGCTCGAATTATTGTCCATTTATCAATGAGACTGGAGAACAATTTCAAACATTATTACTTAACGAAAAATGATAATTATTTAATTCGTCCAAAGAAAAAGTAATTGACTTAGCGAAATTCACGTAACATTCCTTCTATATATATTTTGAAGTGAAGTTGGGTTAAAACGGACTAGATTCTAAGCTGTATCCCATTTTGCCCCGCAATGAAATTTTAAGGATTATCTCGTTTTGTCCAACTTTCCCTTAAAAAATACTGTATTAAATTAAATACTTGAGCCGAGGCCTGAAGACAGTTTCTATACAAAAATTAATCAATGTTTATTGAAATATTCGGGGAGAAAATTACGAATTGAATCAGATATTCAATATTACCGCGGGCGAATTTTTCCTGTAAACTTTTTAATGAACGAAACGATGTGGAAAAAAATAAAAATCCGCCATTTTTACATTGATCGATGAATTTCTTGTGTAATAAAAACCCTCGAATTGTGGGGGTATTTGTATTGAAATTGGCATAAACGTTTATTGACGTAGATTTTTCATCAATTCGGGGAGTAAAGTGAAAGATTTGATTGTTGGCTCAATAAAACAAAAACGATGAACAATCACTCATACATTTATTGTGTGTACCTAATGGTGAAAATACAGACTCTATAATTTCCTTGTAAATTCACTAACAAATAGTTCATAAATTGACGATCATTGGTGTCGTAAATAAACGGGACAATATTTATGCTTTTGAATGGAACTGATTGAATTCATGAAATGATCATAAAATAATACTATAAGCTGCACTTCCTCGTGTTTTCAGTACCCTAATTTTTTGTTGCATCGTATAAACATAAGTTAAAAAGTTTAATTCGATACGAATAAAAAGTGATCGACTGCAATCGAGATTTTATTTAAAAACACAATCCATTCAATTCTATCCTAGTCAGAAAGTATGGTTTTTACATCTATGTAGAGTAAACGGCAACTTTCCAAAACTTCGGAGAGGATGTGGTTTATTATTCTGAAAAATCTCTTCAAACTAAATCAAAAATTATTCACATCAATCGGCTAGATCTATCTGATAAAAATTGATCTAATCTCGTTCTAATATTTGTGAAATTCAAATAAGTATTATCTTCACTTGCGTGATGATTTTACCTCACCAGTCAATTTTTTTTCAAACTTCATCTGAACGATGAAAGTTCAAACATTATCCTGCTTCAACTTGATTTAAAATTTCGAAATTGGAATTTTATATGTATATGTATGCATTGATGTTGATTTTGAATTTCCTGCGACAGTGTGGTGTGTGCACCGATAAACCAATCTTTCCCTTCTAAGTGACACTAGAATTATTGGATTTTTCAAAATCTCAGTGATTCCATAGTAACGCTAGGGAAATTGCCACTAGAAAATGCCGTAATAAAAGCACGTTCAGTCCACAATTCGTGAGATAAATCGGAAACTAAAAATCCCCAAAAAAACTTACTCCGCAAATATCGTCATGGTTTTTTTCTTTTATATTTTTCCCTATTCCCGATCCTCTCTACATAATCACACGCATTTGATCTACAAAATACCACATAATTCACTTAAATATAAGTAAAAGCCCAAGGGCTGTAGCTATGTAAATTGTCTCATCTGTAAAACTGTAAATAATTCTTGTTATTACATTGTATTTTATGTTAATAAAAATCGTTTGAATTTGAATTTGAACTCCGCAAATATCTCGGAAACCATTGGACTAAAATGGATTGCATTATAGTATTTCTCTGCGGAAATTTCCTTGCCTTCTCCAAAATTTGGAGAATCCATCAATTTCTGTTCTCAAAAAGCCAAAGAATGAATACTTTTATGCATGGACGGAACGTTGAGATGAACTCAATTTTGACAAAAAAAATAGAAATTTCCGCCGAAAGAAATACTGATAAGAATGTTATAAAATGGCCTTTATAACCTAGGCACACGGACCTATCGGTCTTCGTCTGCGCCTCGTTTCAGTCTCCATCAAACTAGTCGTATTGATCCGGCGAGCGCTACCCGAGTTAAAAGAGAGGAAGCTGCTTCAAACAGGTGGGAAGCGTTTCTACACATTTTTCCTCTTTTATTTTTCTTCTTTTTATTCATTCCTATCATTTGAACGAGAAGGAAAAAAAGGAAGAAAAACTATCACTCTGCATTTGCTCAATTCAAACTACTACCCACATGGTGACTACATTTGCATGAACTCTTACAGCAATATCAGACGAAAACAAATTGGAAAAAAGGAGCGAAAGGTAGGGAGAGTGTAAAAAAAAATGGAATGTTAAAGCATCCACGTAATTGCGTGTTTTTCGTGTCCCCCAGGGTAGAACGATTTTTCCAACCATAGTACTAGGGTTCAACCAACGAAGCGTTTAGAAAGTTGCGGAGCTTCTGCGTTTGAGCCTTTACTTCGTGGATGCGAAAGAAAGAAGAAGAGAAAAAAATGAACGAGATGGTGAAAGACATTTTAAAATGCTCTGCATTCCAGCTAGACTTTCCACGTGATCATCATCATTTGCGAGAAGACAGACTCATAGTAGGAATTAATTCACCGTAATTCCACTCTGCATTTTCACATTTTTTTTCTAACAATGAATGAAGAATATTATAATGATAAATAGGAGGAGCAATGATGAAAATTTCGCATTTACAGAGTGTGGAAAGATTTTACGCAAAAAAAAATTATTGATAATTTCATGCAGATGAAAATGTGAGTCAAGTGGAAAAATCAGTGCTCTGACAAGTTTGAATGAAATATTTTAACGGGAAATGTAGAAATTGTCGATTGACAAGAGTGAATAAAAAAGGGAAAAACAGACACGTAAATGCTGTTTGCATTTCATTACAAATGCGTAATCTGATCTTCTTTTTTCAATGGAATCCACGTTTATCGGATTTACGAGTGAGTAGTTACTATTTTTGTGAATCTAATCACTTTTAACTGAAATCGTTGTGCGAATTTCTATGAACATATTCTCAAATGGGAAAATGATTAGTAATAATGAATAGGGCATCCGCCGTTACGCATAAAAACGTTAGTTTTTAACGAAACTCCAATTTTTAGTGGAATTATGAAGCACCCATTAAATCACTGGGAGACTAAGAAGATCAGGAATTTTACCGAAAAATACAAAAAAAAACTCCATAACAAAGGAAATTACCCTCGAGGACTACAAAATCGAGACTTGGGATGACGAATGTTTTTGCTGCTCAATCGTCCTCGAATTTCCAGATATCCCCCGTTAAATTAATTTCATTAGGATTTGTGTCGCATCAAATTAATTTCTTCACTAAAATATCGACACATGACGTCAGTAAATAGCTGCATAGTCATTGAGGTTCGATAGAACGTAGTTAACAGTTCACCAATCAGTTAACTTGACTTATTGGTTTCTCTCCTTTCATCTCTATTTTCTACCTCTGAGTATAAACCTAAGTCAAACTTGGTAATGTATTAGAGGGATTGTTCTTCGTACTTGGATACATCGGCCTTCTTCGAACGTAATAATCATGGAGTTACGGATCAAGAGGTAAAGATATATATAAAGTCTCAATACCTGTTTTCTCATTATCATTATTATTATTATTATTTATCCAGAGGCAGTATCAATTCAAACTTGCAGTGCACGTCTATATATATTTATATTTGAAGAGGCCAATGGATAGCTGCAATGAGAGATTGTTAGGAAGGAAAAAAGAAAATTATTTCCCATTTCACCGAGACTCAGCCTCGTAAAAATCGTTGTAGTCCTGCTCGATCAAACTTTCCTTCTGCTTCCTGCTTTTAAGACTCTATTCTTTTATTTTCTTACTCTTTTACAAAGCCTATCTCAGTCAACAGAACCCAGATTATTTCATTTTTCATTTCGCTTTGGTTCAATTGCGAAAAAGAAGAAGTATGGAACTCCAGGAAAATGAAATAATTAATTTTTCGGAAAATTAAGGAAAAAGATTTTTTCAGTTGAAATGAAAGTTTGAAGTAATTTCAGATGAAAGTATTTCAATTATTTTGCTAAAATGTATTTTTTAACGATGAACTGATACATTGAATTTTCCTGGTTTTTCGGTTCAAAAAATTACGAAATCAAAACTCAAAAAGTTTCGAGAAGCAATTTATGTTACCGTATTTTCCCGTAATTTTTTTCTCTCTCCCAAGTTATCATAGAAGAGTTCACTCGACGAACCATTTAACTCTGTTGAAACATTACATAATAATTCTTCTCAATTCCTCCGGTATTTTATTCAACGTAACAAATTCCCACAATTTTTTTGTTACGAGAGGAAAAGAATAAAAAAGATTTAAACTTTAATAATCAGTAATTTACGTGAAAAAGAATTCCAAGTAACTTTTTTAAGTAAGAGTTACAAGCTTCTGAGAAATTTAACTCTACGTGCACTTGAATTTTTGAAGTGAGGTCAGTAATTTGTTGGATTTTTTTGTTACTGAATTCAAAAGTTGAAAATGTAATTCTG
>JABSMS010027228.1:0-10267 GCA_018902275.1 Aleiodes sp. PSUC_FEM 10030003
TCCGATTAGTTCCAATTAATTCATCAACTCTAATCAATATTAATTAACAATAATGACTTACATAATCATTCAGGCAGCGTTATTGATCGTGACTGTGACGACAGAAGCTACCGAAGACGCAGGAAAACAGAGATCACTACCAGCAGATGATTCCGAATCAAGCAACAGTAATCTCCATCATACCAATGGTACAGAAATATCGGCTGGAAACAATGACGCAACAAGCTTGCCTTCATCCGAAGTTTTTCTTCCACCATTTCCGGATCTTTTCGTTAGAGCACCCGTGCCTGAGACAGTTCCAGTAACAAATGCCGCCAAAATGTTGTCCGCCAACCCGAAAAGTCCTAATTTCTTCGATGATCAAAAACCTCAAGTCGACAGCAATCTTCCATCGAAACCAATTATCATCAGGTTCGTCACTGTACCTGAAACGGTTCCAAGCACAGATAAAGATAAGCATCTGATACCAGTTCCAGTGCGGCGTTACCTCCCAATCGACGTTTCTCGACCAGATCCAGTTGAAGTTGATCGGACAGTGCTGGTTTATCTGCTTGAAACAATACCACAAGAAAATCCATCACCTGCTGAATCTCGTCATTTTGGAAGTGATAATGGTCCTTACGGAGGAATGTTTCCAACTGGTGATTCCCGATATCATAATGGTAATCACGGACGGCAAGTGAACTTCAATCGGGATTATACTAATTTGTTTATGTATTCAGATTTGGGAGCGCAGAATAACGGCTATCGCTATGAAACTCCATCGAAATTCTGGAGCGATTGATTTTGAATGAATAATCTTTGAATGATCGACGGGAAATCTGTAATTTGGTGAAGATTGCGGTGTTGAATATGAGAGAGTTTGATGGAGAAAAATGTGTGAATATTTAGTTTAGTTTCTGAATAAATTGTTAACAGTTCTCGTTTTTTTTTCATTCTTAAAATTCGCCACTTTCAGCCATTAAATAGTGTCAGAAGACTTTGTCCGTGAAACCACTCGAGTTATTTCCGACTACAAGATAACGAATATTGAATTTGATTTAACAAGTTTTTATTAACATAAATAAAATATTTACAGAGCAACAATGTACAAAATATTGAGCAATGAGTAATCGTAAAAAGTACTGAACCTTCCGGAATCATGGGACATTTCGTGATGTATACAAAATATTGAAAAATTGGGTGGTAATTTTTCACAAGAGTTCATTAAAAAGTCACGAAAGTATATAAAAAATGGCGCTGTTAGCTTGTCAAAAATTGCTGGACCATGTTCGTCAAAATTTCGCATGAATTCATGAATTTTCCATCTGTGCTCATTAGTTTTTCGTAAATTCTTATGATTTTTTTGTACACCTAGTAAAATGTCCCGCGTTTGCTAGAAAAGTTCGGTACTTTTTCCTGGGAATTTTTCTCCGTGTCCGATACCGTAGAAATCCCTGTAAGTCAATTTGTTTGGACTATACACACTCCCTGAATTGAACTCTTCTCATTTTTTGAGGGAACGAAAATCTTTTTTTGAATGCAACAGTTCTTGTTTTACATTTCGAACGCTCTCGCAGAGTATTTATTTCCGTTTACTGGCAAATGTACCAGATATTCCCGAGGATTGATACTGTACTGGATTGCCTTTGTTTGATACTGTTTCGATGGATTGAGTTCCGCAAATACTCGATATGTGGGTGGAAGTACGGACGATAAACGAGGGAAATATTGGACTCCAATATGAATACTAACTTCGCTCAGCTATTTCGTTGAACGTAGCGTTTTTGGTTATTATTTTTTTCCACGATTTTTTCTGCTTCAACTCGTTTACTCGGTCATTAATGCCCTTTCATTTTGCATATTTCTCGATTAACTTTGGGAATCCGTTTTTGTTAACATGCAAATCGTTGAAATTATCGGAAAAATTCCATCCTAATATTTCATTAGCATCAAAAACTTCTTTCATTCCAATATTTATCCTTTACCGCGTTTTATTAAACTCAAAATTGACGTCATATAAACTGAATCAATCTTCCTGCCTAATGTCCTTTGAAATAAATATGCAAATTTACAGATACTAGCAAGAGAGAGTTCATCGTAAGATCGATCGCATGCCGGACGTCGAATGCTTGACTCTCTGCTCATCTCCATGAACAAAAAGAATGAAAAAGGAAGAAAAAAGAAGAGAAGAATGTAGAAGAGGAAAAGAGGGAAGAACAAACTGTAAAGGATGAGGTATTAATGAATGTACAGAGCAAGGGAGGAAAGAGGAAGTGATGGTGAGTGGCTCACACCTTGCAGTATTATTACTCGTGGCGGAGAGTTTTATTTTCAAATGCTTGAGAGACAGAGGCAGCGAGTAAGAGAGAGTAACGGAAGATAAAAGGGTTGGGGGAGGTATGGAGGGAGCCAAAAGCAATGCTGTAGGTGGGCATTCACGCGTTTTACTCAGCTAATTGCGAGCATTAATCCAATAAGAAGGATTTGCAAGTGGTGTAAATTTATTTCTAAGGGATTCAGTGCAATTAGTGTGGAACACCTTAAATATAAGCCTTTTCTTCTTTTATTAAGCAACAATTACTCTCGGTTTTCTCTTTTTTATTTTTATTTGTAGTTCATTAAATTTATTTTAGACTCAATTCCATTCAATCTGTCAATGGAAATTTTTGTTCTTTTTAAATGCGTAAATAAATTCAGCCCCCTCGTTTGCCAAAAAAAATTATGAGGATAAGTAATAATAATAATGATGAAAGGAATTAAATAACGTTGCACCACGAAAATTGCCGAGGGGTTATAAATAAATACGTCTTTTCCTGGATGAAAAACACGTCCGTTTCTAAGATAAATTGGCTTACGTTTATGGACGTAGTATATAATATACTGATATAATTTTGCTTTTTCATTTACTTTTATTTCATTTTTTCCTTTCATACAACTGAGGTGATAGAGTAATATATCATTGTCTTCAGAATACAGTAACATAAGTTAAATTAATAACAAATTGTTGTATCTATTTTAGTAGACGTGCAGAATTTTTCAGGCAATTTTTCATTGTTCAGCTCGGTGAATAAGTGGTTGGATGAATTTAAAATATTATGGGAGAGTTCCGCCGATAATGTAGAGGGGGAAGTTGGTTTTTAAGTTAGTGTTTAGTGAATCATCACTGAGCGAGATAAAGTTGGTTTAATTTATGCGAATGAGGCATTAAACGATTCAATAATTATATTTATCGCTTCGGGTCACAATTTTTATGGTTGTCGTTTTCATCGACTGCTAGCGACACAGGAAACGGCGTGGAATAGAGAGAGAGAGAGACGAAAGACGCATGGCTGTCTTCTGATTAAAATTTTTCGATAACTATACGGTGATTTAATTTTTTTTATTACATTTCGCTTTTTTCTATTACATTACGGTTTACTAAGATCGTTAGAGGCGCTGAAAGTAAAGTAGTTTGAAGATGGCAGAGAAATGTTAGGTTTTCCGGGATGACGAAGAGAGACAGTCAAGGAAATTATCACTGGTGCAAATAATTAATAAATTGATGTTTGGAAACCGCGCGAGAATTATTTTTATTTTATCATGATGAATACGCAGCATGAGAGAAAATTGTGAAAAAAATCGAGTGTTGATAACATTTGTAAAGAAAACTTGTAGATTTTTTTATTTAATTTTATTTCAATTAATAAGTCTGTAATGAAATCATTCAGAAAATTCAATATTTCTAGGGAATTTGATGCGTTTCTCATCTTTCTTTTTAACACCTTTCATTATCAAAATCTTGTAAAATTCACATGAAAAATTGATGAAAAAATTCATCAAAAAAAATGATATCCCAAAACTAACAACTTAACTTCGAAAAGGAAGCCTTATTCACTTCATTTTTTTCTCCACATCATACAAAAATTGAAGCCAAAACACTTTCCTCAATATTTACGATTGAATTGATTATTAAAGTCATTAGTTCCGAAGAAATGAGAGGAATTGAACGTGTTAGGTCACAGCCAGTCGTATTTTGTGTCCCAAGAGGTCGACCATAGCATTGCAATGTTGAGGTATACAAGGCATCAGTGAGACGTTTTACGTTCGTACGCGGAGCCACGCGCAATTTACGATGCCATTTCTTTACCGAGAGCCATTCGATACTCATCTACACGGTTCCCTACTCGTCTCAGATAACTTTGCTCGTAATATTCCGTCCTTTTACCATTAATTTATTAAGTTTCTTTCTTTCTTTTTTCTTTTATTTTACGTCTCGTGGAATTCAATGAGGTTCACTTCAGCCAGAGAGTCATTTTTGGGTGAACTCTCAGCATGATCCCAATGTCACTCACGCCAAACAGCCGTGTTTCACAATGCGAAATCGACCCTGCCATAAATTCCGAGTGCCGAATGCCATTTTTAACGTAATAAATTCTATTGTCGTTTTTTTCTTGAATAAATCATTTTCATGAATTTCACGTATTTTTCTCCACGTGTATTTTGAGGATAAAAACAATCCATCATTAATTCAGAATCACAGAGATAATATTGACCGTGAAAATTAATTAATTTAATTAAATTAATTTGAGAGGATGTAGAATTATTATCGGGGTATATGAATGAATTTATTTTTCTCCATTTTGAAACGGGGTCGCCGATTTGCTTGTTGATACGTAATAATAATTGTGGCTCTGTTATTTGTACGAATATTCAATGAATTGTAAATTTTTCAAAAATTACAAATTGCATAATACGATCACGTAATCGAGCAAAATGTATTCCATCATTTTTCAATTTGTCTTTCAATATTTATTCTTTTTCCATTTTCATTCACCGATTCTTCAAATAAATTGGGCGAATTTTCAATGACATCCAAAATCCTGGAAGTGGGTCGTATTTTATGAATATTGATGACGCGAACAGCAAGAGAGACTGCGTTTACCTGTTGGGTTGAATGAGAAGCAAAGTGAGAAGGGAATTTTCGTTAATGAAACATGCGGTAGTGCGCCGACGAACGGTCTACATGCCATTTTGTGTTGGTTATATGGTTAACAAAATGGTAGAAAAAGAATTGAGAAATATGCAGGAAAAAAAAGAATATGCAGGAATTGCGAGGACGATGAGAACATTGAGCAAAAATTCATGACCAATCAAATTACGAATGAAAGTGGACAAAGCAATTCAGGAAATGGAATAGGATAAAACACACACATGATAATGAAGAATTATAAAAACAGAACTTGAGAGAAACAGATATTCACGTCTGATCTCTCCGTTTCTTCTCCAACAAACTAAAATCTCTCCCCATGAGAGACAATTCTCACATAAATTGGATTGTCATCAGTTCAATAAATGTTTTTATTCCAAGAGCGAATGAAAATCCTCTCTGTTATCACGGTTGGAACTCAACGAATAAAGAATAAAAATAACAGAACCGATATTGTCAACCGAGTCCTCTCGATACTTCCTCTATGATCCGAAGTGCCCAGTGATAGAGCACAGTGGACAGTTCGTTTACAAGCAGTCGAGTAGTCTGATATTCTATCAGCGATAGGTAACAGGAAAAGATGTGCAACTTCTGAAGAAAAAAGTCGGAAAAAAGAGATGAAATAAAAAAAACCGAAGAAGAACGAATGAAAAGTTTTCGTTCTCCCCGAGGGATTTTAACGACGTTCGTGTGAGTCTTCCTCCTCCCTCTCTCTAGGATTGATTCGTATCCGGGTTAGTGCACGAGGAAAGTGTGGGGAAATAACGAGAAATCTTGGGATAAAGTGAAAGAAAAATGTTGACAAGTTTCCATGTGTTTGTCTGTGTATGAGAAGACTAGGTGCAAAGTTCGAACCGAAGAAAGGATTTTGTAAATGTATTAATAGGACAAACCTGATGGCTCTTGCAGTGGCAATCAGGTGGCCCGATAAATCACCAGTTGGCTACGATGCTAGGTCGGGAAAAGTGCGCAGGGATGAAGAATAGGACAACTAGTATGTCAATGGTTTTTTCTTTGTTTCGTTTTTTATTTTATTTCTAAGCCATATGGTGGTAGTCGTTAGTCCACTTTGGGGACAATTCCAACGTTCCTCGATATATAATAGTAGATGAAACGACTCCGTGGGCACCCTGGAGTAAGTGGGTGCGGGCCATTTGACTGGCACACACAGATACTCACACATGCGGAGAAGGCAAACGTTACGGATTATTACTCTCGTGGGGTCACGTTCAGTTTGCTTCTATACTATCCTTGTATGTGACCGTATGTGACACCTTTCATTTACAAACTGTCATTCTCTTTCTCTCGGCCAATGTAACTTTGACTAAAATGTATCTCGTTAAAACAAACTACGTTTAAACTTTACGTTACTTGACAGTATTTCGATGAAAAAAATGTACTTTCTTTTTTGACGTTAAGTTATTTATTATTTTCGGAAGGTAAAGAAATTTTCAGTTGGACGTGTATAGAGGAGAAAGTAGTAGGTTCGATACGAGTATTCAGGCTCTTGTAACGAAATTTACTATTATGGCACAGGTGCGAAAAAGAGTACATTGCGATACAAGTTTAAAAAAAATAATCGGCCTTTTAGGTTACTGCTATGCTAATAATTTTAACTCATTAAATTTAATTTAATTGGCATCAACGTTCCGATTCCTATGTGGAATCATCAATTTTTAGTTGATCAATACATAGGCGAAAAATATAAATATATGCCATAAATAAAAAATAACCCAAAGTTATTATCATAGTCTCATATTATTTATTTTATTAAGAAAAAAAATTATTTTCATGAACGTGGGGGTTTAATCATACGAGTGAAAAATTGCGTTTTTCGTTAAATGTTGATTAATGAAAGAGAAAAAATGGACTCTATTGCACTGATATTCGTGAAAGAAGTGCCTTTTTTCTACTCGAATCAAAAACGTTAGTTCCGAATTAACCTCATCGCTTCGCCAAGATCGAAAACGTCAGCAAACCCATTGAGTCTTTTGTCATAAATACCGAAGACCTCGTGGCTCTCTTCAAAAATCCACAGGGTCTCACAACTACTACTTTCTAGATAACATTTTCTTTTCTCGCTAGCAACCACCTCCGGTGCATCGTATAAAGCATGACTCCTGGGTGAAAGAGCACGAGCCAAGTCCAGCATACAAAGTGACTATGAAATTCGTGTGCACGCTTTCGTTTCAACTGTGTCTCAAGGGTACAATTCTTTCCCCGTATTTTTCCCGTTTACTAAATGCCCCTTTTATGCATCATTCGTGGAATGAAAGTAAATTCAATATTACAAATTAATTCAAGTTTATCCTCATTCTCGAAAGAATAAATGAAGGTAAATATAAATATTTAAATACACAGATACAAGAGCACCGAAAAGTGACAAACACCTGTCTCTTATTTTTCTGTAAATACAAAGGATAGGACAGTCCAAAAATTGCAGTGCCAGTTGATTCGAGAGGCAGAATGCCATGGGAAAAAAATAAAGGTAATATTATATACCGAGGAGGAGGGATATTGCGCCGGCTCTCACCGTTAGTATTTGCCCATTGGTATAACTCGGGGGATGATGGGGAACAGTGGTGGGGGGCGAGTGGCTCCCTCGCGCGGTTACGTTGTGCCAGTCGAGCCGTGTGCCGCGTCGCGGTAGGGTCACACAAAACGGTTGGACGCTCAACGAGCTCGTAATAATACCACGCGCTTCGTGGAGAAGGAAATAATTTTGTTTTCATTATTATTAAAGAGTAAAACAATTTGGCGGAACATTATCATTGTGACAATGATTTTTCTGGGGTTTAGAGTTGTTTCGGAGGAAAGTCGTCGAGATTATGAATTTAATTATTTATATTTGTAATTGAACTTGACAAATGGTTGCAATTATTCACTAAGTATTCTTGGAGTATCAGTGTTTTTTTGGAGTTGAGGGAAGAAGAGAGGGAGCACATTTGAGAACGGTTGAAGTGAAGTTTCGAAGGTGAGACAGTTGTGAAGAACTGTGCTGTCGCGAAAAAGATAGGTGAAGTTAAATTTCCAACACGGCGCACGCGTTGTCAAGCGGCCGCGTGGTACACCAGACTACACAAGTGAGTGTAATGTACGTGAGAGAGTGAGACCAGGAGAATTTCAGGGTCGAGTAGCTCACGAGCCGGCAACGAGGTTGGAGGATTCATTCCTTTTGGGTTGGAAAAGACACAGGAGAAGAATAAATACAGAATCTTAAGCTGTGGACTTTCATAGTGTTGAAGAATAAAAAAATAAATGAGCCTGACGTTTGACAGTTTTTGTGAAGGAAAAACGAAGACAATAAAAGTCAATTGTCGAAACGGAGAAAAAGAGCGAGTAAAAAGAAGGGAAGCATGCAGAAGATAAAAGACGTACCGACTCTGAATGAAACTAAAAAGAGAGGAAAAATAATAATTTAAGTTTTGGCGAATCTCTCGATTGTGACTCGATGCGATAAAAATCTGGTTTACCGGCGACGCTTTGGTTGAAAAGGTATACAAGGTATAGAGGAGGAAGGAAGAACCTGAGACAGGGGAAAAAGAGAATAAAGAGGCTAAAGCGGTGCATAACCCGCCCGCGCGTTTTTGTAAAAATAAGAAAGAAAAGGAATAAAGGAGAAGTAGAAAAAAACGTGAGAAAGACAGAGAGATTCACAAAACTCGAGGAGGCCAAAGGCAAAAGAGACGGACCAAACAGTTCTGAAGTGAGACGGAGGAAGAGCAACGAGGACTCCAAGGTCGCCAGCTCGCACAAGAGCGCTCGGCTTCTTCCTTTTTTTTACATTTTATTTCTCCCTCTTCGCCTTTTTTTTATTCTTCACTCCTGCCCTCCCCCGCTTGCCATCAACCAACAACGGGAAGAGAATAAAAAAAGCAGGGAGAACAAGGAGAGAGGAGAATATCACCGGTTTTTTGGGACAACGTCTTCCGCCCAACGAGAATCTTCCTTGCACAAGAATTTCTCGTGTAATGCTTTGCGCTTATTTTTTTTCACAACTTTAATTATCATTTATTTCTGTTTGTACTCTCTACGGACGGATTAAATTGAGAGAACAAAAATAAAACAAGTGCGTTAACAATAGATACTTCAATTATCCTTGTGTTTGCACAAATTCTTATTTATTCTGTTTCGTTGCGCTTTTTTATTCGCGTCCCGGGGGCCATAAAAAGATTGGTGATATTTTGTGTGATCGCAGTGAATTCGTTTATTTTTTGTTATGTTTTTTGTGCCGTGTGTTTAAAGTGTATAAATTGTGAAATTCTGTCAAACGGATATACAAAGTTGCGAGAGAATTTGCAAAAAAAAATTAACGAACACAACCTGCAATCGTTTATTTTATCCTGAAGATCGGAGAGAGAGATTATTGAACGTGATTAAATAAAAATAAGTGTGTAACGTGAAATCCCGAGGATTTTTTTAAACGAGAATTTTAAAGAGAGGGTGAAATTAAAATGAATTAAAGATGTTGCCTGAAGTTTATGTCTCGATGATTAATTGAATTGGAATTGCAATTAATTTTGGTTGGAAAAGGAAAAAGCAGTTTTTAACGTGAAAAATGACCATCGCCAGCAATATTGTAGTCGAGTGGCTGCGTTCACTTCATCTCGGCCAGTACTCCGAATCATTTATTGACAATGGCTACGATGATCTCGAGATATGTAAACAAATTGGTGATCCTGATCTAGACGCGATTGGTGTATTCAATCAGAATCATCGTTCAAGATTATTACAGAGTGTTAAAACACTGAGAGAAGAGGGTGCTGCCAGTGTTTATTTTACACTCGAGGAGACTAACGACTGTTTGTGCGATAATATTAGTTCGAAATCATCGCGCACGTCGTCCGAGAGACCACCGAGTGACAAAGAAGCACAGAGGGCATCGCCTACAGCAAGTTCGTCGAGTGGTGGACAAGAATTAACTAAATTTGCGGATGAATATGAAGAGGGTAAGGCTGAACTCGTTAGAATACCGAGGATGCAATTGAAAATGCTGCTACAGGAGAAACTACGGCACGATGGCATCCGACTCGCCTGTCAACCGTACACAACACCGGTGAGTTCAATATTTTGATGATTTAATTTGGATGTTTCCATCGGTTTATTTGGGGAATTTGGCGAAAAACTGATGATGAAATAAATTCGACTGGTCTGAAAATTTCGTAGTGTGATAAAAGAGTAAAAAGAAACTGAAGGTCATTCCACATTGAAATCGAGGCGTTGATGCTGACTAATTCGAGTAAAATATTTATTAATATGGAGCGGTGAGCAAAAAGGCCGAATTCCAATTATTCATTAATTAATATAAATTTTAATAAA
>JABSMS010027239.1:0-10267 GCA_018902275.1 Aleiodes sp. PSUC_FEM 10030003
AGGTGAGCTCATTTTCCATCGATTTACGTAGTTCAAATTTTTTTTTATCGATTTTTCAAGTAGATATAGAGCAAAAACTGATTTTCAGAAAATGACCTAAAAAAAGTTGAAAAATGAATTTAAAAAAAGTTTGAACTTCATAAATCGATGGAAAATGAGCTCACCTTTCAGCTGGTCTTTGAGTTTTTGCGGTACGACCAATAGAACCAGAGATATTACCAAAAAAAAGATCTTTTTATCAAATGTAGATCTTTATCATTCTTTTCCACTAAAAATCAGTGAAAAGATGTTGGAAATTTTGAATTAAGAAAATCCCTCCAACGCGAGAAAATATGAGATTTTTTTAAATGTCTCGTCATCTTTCACATCGGTATAATGGATCCTTGTCTTTCCTCAACTGCAAAACAGTTTTTGATTGATACGAGAATATTAATTGAGGAAAATTATAAAGGATTATTGTTATCATGCTCCGAAACATTTACGAGCTGCTAATGACTCTTCTCCCATCGGGATTGAATTTGAAATAGAGTTGAAAAATCTTGAGTTTACGTAGACTTCCCATGGTTAGAATTTTCTTTAATTTAACATTAATTTATATGGGGTATGCAACTATCGTCGAAGTTTGATACGTTTCCATCAAGTATTTCCCAATTGCTATGATCTAACTCCAATCCAAATCCAGTGCCAGTGGAAAGAGGCTCAATTTTTTGTATGTCTCTGAAAGATAGGAGAATGTGACGTATCTAACCAAACCTGATCGACATGACTCGAGGCTTCGCGTCTGCGCACTAAACTTACACATGGTCGTCTTGTTTTCACTGTGTTTTTTCACATCGCGTAAAAATTTTCACATGTCATTTTTTATATTTCGTACTGTCATTCAAAATTTGTGAAAAAACGAATATCAAACTTTTTTAGAGTTGATTTTTCTAAGAACCATTGTAATTCCATTGAATTTCATCTATGCAAAGGTGAAAAATGTTTGGAAGCGTTTCACGGAATGGCCAAAAAACAATAATTTTCGTTGGCTGTGCTTGCGTTGGTGCATATGCGGCTTATCGTTACTGGAGAAAACGTGAACTCAAGGCTATTGATGAGGGGTTCGAAGAAGTAACAAAGGTTCGCTTCATTATTCATTTCTCAATAACCAAATAAATGTGCGTAAATATAACCTTAATATGCCAATTTTTTTCGGCTTATTCTCAGATCGATGATAGCAATGAACGACGAGTACTCCTTCTCGGTCTCGATGGGGCTGGTAAAACCTCAGTTATGAATCAAGCAGTTGCTGCTGACAGCCATGGTAATTTTTATCAAATGCCACCAAAGCCGACTGATGGATTTGCTGTTTACAAAATCAGGAAAGGAGATTACACATTCAACATTTGGGAGAGTGAGTCTATTCTTTCTCTAATCAATAACACACGACTACCAATAACGAATTGTTATTGAATTATGCCGGATTTTTCCCTTCCCTTTTTCATTCTCCTTCGTTTAATTAAAAAGGAAGAGGAATGGCCAATGTGTGTCTATGATTTCATTCTTTGATTATTCTCTTTCTCTAAAAAAAACGAAAGAAGAATATTTATGTGTACACGTGTTCGATTTTCAGTTGGCGGAGGAGATGACACCAGAAAATATTGGAGTAACTTCCTCCAAGATACTGATTTATTAGTATTCCTAGTTGATGCCGCTGACTCTGGAAAATTATCATTGGCGGTTTCAATGCTCAAACAGTTACTTGGTGATCCAAGAATGGACAATGTTCCAATTTTAGTTATTGCCAATAAACAGGTAAAACGTGAATTTAATTATCTTTTGTTTAGATGAAAAGGAGGAAAAAGTTTGTACGATTTTATAATTTTAATTTATTCAGGATGTTCCCAATGCCATGAGACCAAATCAAGTGAAGGAGGCATTAGATCTTCGCAGTATCTCACCCCATAAACATCGGGTAGAAGTTATTGGCTGTCAGACTGCCCCATTACCAGCACTTGAGCCTGGTCTCACCGAGTATAATTGGTATCATCCATCCATCGATATGGTCAGGAAAAAAATATTCTCGCTTGCAACCATATCTCAAATTTAATGCAATATAAAAACAATCCTGTTTTACAAATTTCATTCCATTTTCCAAGTTTAAAAAGATACACATTCGAGATTATTTATAGATTTATATGAAGGTGAATCTAAGAGGTAGAGTCGCTCATATTGGAGCCTAATTTTTCAGAGAGCAAGTTCAAAAAACTAATATGAAAACATTATTCCGTACTTAATATATAACTGGATAACTCGATTTATGGTATATCTGAGTCACTATGGCTCCTTTCACACTAATTTTCACAATGATGATGGAAATTTCTAAGTAAACAAATGTTTTCAGCTTCAATGAAAAAAAAAAAAAAGTAACTAGTGTGAATCCTGCTCAAATTGCAATACAACTAATCATTAAAACACAAATAATCGTGAATCAAATGCCTTTATTGACTAAAGATTCTTAATATTTTTCGCTTACAAAATTCTTATAAACGGGTACTAAATTCTCTAAAGAAATGAAGGATAAAAATTATAATTTGAAATATAATTTCCTGACTGTACGAGAGGAATGAGAATTATTTACATTTTGTTTTTGTAAGTAAAAAGAATGAAATATATGGAAATTTTGATACATAAGATTTCAATAAATTTATTCACTTTCATCATCACTATCTGTAACAAATTCACCATCATTCAGTATATCATCATCTGACACCTCATCATCACTCATATCACTCAAATTCTTAAAATCACCTCCATCATCTTCCTCCTCTAATTCTTCGCTGTCTTCACTATCACTTGATAGTGATTTTTGAAGCAATTTTTTGGGATTATTTTTCCTAGGAGTTCTACCGCTTTTCTCTACATCTTTATCATTGATTTTGTCATTGTTCTGATCACTATCTTCATCAGGAAATAGTTTTATTTTTTTTTTCAGTGTTGGTGATTCACTTCCAGAAAGTATCTGACTCTCTTCCTCTTTCTGTTCATCATCATCAACCAATTTATCTTCTGTGTCAAATGTATCTTCATTTTCATCTTCAATTGACTCTTCGATCCATTGAGAAAGGGATGGTTTTTTCTTCGGTGCTTTTGGCTGACAATATCTCTGCAAATTTTCTTCAGCAATTTTTTTTTTTGTTTCTTCCAATGTTATTGGATCATCTAATACAATCTCACCTTGTTGTATAAGATACTCGGCATATTGTTCAGGTATTCCTTTGAAAGTGTTTATTTTTTGGCGTATTTGTTTCCAAGTTAATTGATAATAATTTTTCTTATCATTTGCCATTGCTTTGTAATCATCCCCATACTTATCCATGAGATAGGTCAGGAAATGAACTTGTCCCTTCGGAAGTTTGAACATCCTCTGTCTTGGTGCTGTCGCCACTGCTTCCAGTTCTTTTGCTACTTGAATTTTCTTCGGAATCTTCTTAACTCTTTGATTATCATCTGATTCTACCAGTTCACCTAATTTCCTTCTCTTCGTACTTTTTATCAAATCACTTTTTACATTTGGAATTTTCAAAACCTGATTTGGATCGTATGCCAAACCCATTTGAACTAAATTTGATTTCGTCGATTTTTTAATATCCCATGCGTCTTTTATCTGTGGACTTTAAATTTATACTATCGTTATTGTAATCCTAAGTTTTTTCAATCTCAATTCTTTACTACTAGAAAAAAAGATTATTATAATTTTTAGGTTAAGAAAATACTCACCAAGTTATAGTGGGTACTTTTCTCAATTTATTCCTCAATCTTTTTCTATTGATACTGACTTTGTAGGTTTTCCTACGCTTAACTTTTCGAATTTTCGGCATTCTTGGATTATTTATAAACAATTGTTGTAAAAAAAAATATGTTTACGATTCACACGTGTATGTTCGGCGAATCCAAACGAACCCGTTATAGTAGTTTACCGCACGTCGTCAGCACAGTCGAACTCGAAACGTTTATCTTTGCCCAACTTCGGCAGTGCAGTGAACTATTTATCCCACTGAAGCTACACTTATCACTTGAAGTTCAAGTAGTTAGTATATTTTTTTCTTAGTATTAGCCATCAGGCCGAATATCCAAAAGAAAAATTGATAGAAGTACCTATTATGAAGAATAGAATCTCATTTAATAGTAAAGATGGATATTTTTTATTTACCGCATGTATTTACAGAAATTGAAGAAAAATGTTACACAAATTACAACAATTATTACAGTAATTTAGAGTAGTTGATGAGAAGCTTCTCCCCGAACTTTTGTATCCACACAACGTAATAATTAAACATCAATCAAAGCAATCAAAGCCAATTCAGTAATTGCTGAAGATCGATCGTCTCAAATGAATTACCTATGCTACAGTTTCCAACGTCAATTGAACCTCATACACAACGAAACTTTGTATTTAATGAATATTCTCTAGATCATATTCTTAAACGGGAAGTGAGTTTCAGTCCCAAAATAAACTTTTTTCAGATGTCTCATTTTGAATAACATGAGTTTACAATGAATTTAATGCGAAAGGACTGAATCGGGTGATATTGATTGAATGTCCAATGTTTTTACCAGGCATAGTTAGCACCAATACCAGAGAAACTAGCGTGAACAACTGGTGCATGAGCAGCGGTAGCAGCATATCCATAAACTGGTGCAGTTTGTACTGCTTTGGCGAGAACTGGAGCAGGTTGAGCGTAAGTTGTATATGCTGGTGCTGCAGGATAGGTTTTGGCATAAGTAGTGTATACAGCCGGCGCAGCATAACTTTTAGTTACGAGTGGGGCGGTTTGAGAATATGTTGCGTATGCGGGTGCAGCGTATGATGTCTTGGCAATAACTGGTGCAGAATGAGCGTACGTGGTGTATGCTGGTGCAGCGTAGGTCTTAGTAAAAACTGGAGCAATCTGTGCGGCATAGGCCGCAGGTTGAATAGCGTGAGTGAAATATGATGCATCATTGCTAACACGCTCGTTGTTCACTTGAACAGACGAATGGGGTGAGTTGACGGATTTACTGTAGCTCGTAATCACATTTTGACCGCCATAGCCTTTCTGGGTTGATTCCTGTGTGTAACCTACACTCGAATAATCTCCGGATGCGGTAGCAATATTGTAAGCTGCTGGACCTCCAGCCTGAGTAATTGCCACTAAAGCGGCGAGGATAACGAACTGTTGAAAATACATTAAAATTTAGTATCATCGATATATGCTCATGGAGATTTCTTATTTTCTTACTTACTTTGAATGCCATTGCTGATTGCTTGGTAATGATTGTTCGAAGAGCTCACTGAGTTTTGTGTTCTAGATGAATTTCAAGGCGTTATTTATATGTGGAGCGGATTTGGAGAATGGTTGGGAGAGATTATGGGGAAATTTCTTCATAATTTACCTTTGAATTTTTGACTTTTGTTTTTTTTTTCCTTTTTCAATTTGCGAAGGAGGAGGAGAATGTCCTTCTCTTTAGAAACTGGTCCGAAAACCAATCCTGGATGTTGTTGGAGGGAGATGGTGAGAAAAAAATTACCTGGGCTAAGTAAGTGGAAGGAAAGAAAAATATATCTAAATGCGAGCAAATTTTTGGGGGCCAGCAAGATTGCGACAACAGTTCTTGAGGCGCTTTTGTCAGACAGACAGATTTCGAGGCGTGGCCCATGTGTGAAATATACATGGACTGCGAAATTTGAGATTAAATATTCAAGACAAGTGATCTCTATGAGTATTGTTGAGGTCTCTAGATTCGTCTCGTAATGAAATTCTTACTCCTGAAAGTTTTCGAGTTATGTAATTTTCGTAAGAAATTAAACTATGTCTAATAATCAAAAAGTAGGAGTACTTTATATAAACGAAGAGAAGAACAGTATACCGTATCGACATTTGTATTTCAATTTCCAGATACTTTTTACATACATTAATTGCTCTATAATATTGATGAAGTTCTGAGACGAGTTCAATTAAGAGAATGACTACATAATCGTTTCCCATAATTTATCGGAAACTTTAAACTTCGAATAATGGAGGTAAAACATTACTCTCGTACAAACTCGAATTGAAAATGTCTATGAATTATACAAGCATCATAAAGTTTTATTTGAAGGTCGTACTTTCTCCGAAATACTTGTGTCGAGAGCCGGGCGATCAAAGCATACATATGAGCTCCTACGTTTGAAGCCCCTGTAAACTTCATTAACATGCAAAAAACGTTCCATTGCTCGTTGATTGGAAAACGTTATTATCCATTGTGCTTATTGAAATTTTATCAATAAAAAAAAAGTAAATATGCAGGCATTCAATAGAAATTATTAATTATATTATTCCAAGAACAATTATACAGAATAAATAGTAGATACATTTTTCTATATACACTTCAATGACTATCGTTATTTTTAAAAATTGAATTTGTAACCATTTCCATTGACTTTGACGTGTGCGACGGATGGGGCCGCTGAATACGCTACGCCTAACAAATTTTGAGTCTCTTGTGAACGTTGTTGTAATTGAATTTGTTCAGGAATCTGTGATATTTGAAAGAATAATAATTATTAGAATTATTTAGTTATGAGAAGGGTCTTAGCTAAGGTTAAATTGTGAAATAAGCTAAATCGATGACGCGTATGATGCAATGTTGAAAGAAAAAAATTATCGCCCCAGGGGAATGATTCCCTGGGGCAAACGATCACGCATTTCTGTATTGAACCACTGTGGAAAATACGGAAAATTGCGCAACGAACAAAATTACCTGCTGCTGTTGCGATTGCAATTGGACTTGACCCTGTAAGTGTTGTTGAAGTAATTGAGCTTGGCGTAAAGCCAGCAGTTGATTCAGTTGATTTTGATATGCCTCAGATTGCGGTTGCACTTGAGGATTATGGTGGAATTGTTGGGCTTGGTAGTATGCCAGTATTGCTGGGTCCAATTGAGGTTGTTGGTAAGACAGTGGTGTTAGGGAAGAAGTGGCAGAACCCGAGGGCACATAAGATGACGGTGCGTATCCGGAAATTGTCTGTGCTGTTGAAGTAGAAATGGCACATGAGTTGAGTTTTTCATATTAAAGGATAGGAATATTCACAGTTCAATGAATAATTCAGTCCTCATCAATGGAGAGAGAAAAAATGAATGAATTCGTTTCCATAGGGAATACTTCGTTCGGAGAATAATTACCAAGTCCCGGATTTCTGTAGGCTAATGCCTGTGCGACGTTTGGGTAAACCTTTTGAGCAAGATGTGGATTTCCGATACTTGAACTGAATGCTTGATGGGAGCTAGGTCCATTAAAAGCGTAAGAAGTTTGTGTTAATCCGGGCCGGATAAAACTGAATGAGGCATGCTGTTCAGCTCCACCAACAAAGTTCGAAGGCTTTATTCCGTTTACTGGAGGCTCTGATACTACTAATCCACACACCAACCCGAAAATTATAATGAACTTCTAGAAAAAAATTTAAAAGAAAATTCACAGTTTGCTCTTACAATAGCCTAAGTGCAGTAAAAACTTACCAACATGATGAAAACAGTTTCTTTTCTTTCCTTTCTCAATATACAAATAAAAGATAAATTGTTGAAATACAAACAAAATATTGTCTTTCAGCACGGACAAAAATCAAGTCAGTAATCCAACGTCAGTCGAATCCGTGGGGAGTTATATAGTGCGGAAGCATTGGGTATTAGTACGTGATGTGCATAGACACCTATGAGTTTATCCCTCAAGACACTTTCCCCTTAGAAAATGTTGGGGCCATACCCGACAAACTGAGCATCATAATCTGGGTTCAGGTCGCGGCCTAAAGGCAAACATTTCCTATTACAGCTACCTCTGAACTGGACGTACATGCCATTTAAATAAATTTTCTTTTTAGAATTATATTTTCACGATGTTATAAATTGTGGTTATTTTTTTCAATTTCTTCAAGTATGCTATCTTTGATTTTTAATGCATGCGATATTTATTCCCGACTAATGGAAAAATTGATCGAGTCTGAAAATTAAAAAAGAAAGCACGCCATCTGTTTTTAAATATCTTTCTGCTTTCTGACCCTTGCTAATTGTAGCTATCGAAATCGATGCGGCCGGAATATATAAAACGTTTAGAATTTATGGATATTCGTAGCAGCTCCCCATCATCCCCGAAAACGTTTATGTATTCTGGTTGCTCTTGTCACTCTCTCAATATACATAGATGTCGGCGCCAATATATAGACTTTAATAATAAAAGAATGTACTCATTTACATTGGCATTAAAAACTGAAATTGCCTTCACTTCTATCATTTCGATCATATTTTTCATATTCATATTGAATAGTAATTTAAGTTCGGAGTCTTCAAGTTTATACCTGAATGATTTATTATGATGAAACTGTGATCTAGTATGTCTGTATGGTAGTATTAAATTTCACTGCAAACGGAAAATAAAGTGTAGTTTGATGCCGGAAATGAGATGGAGGTCGAGTGTTCAAATGCAGAATGAAGATGGGATGAATAACGATAACGAATAATACTGCTGACTTCAAAGAGGCAATACCTATCGCTATGCTGTGTGATGTCACAAGAAGTGTGCATAGTTTCATTATTGCTACAGAATGCATATGACATTATATATTTTATTGAAAGAAATTTCTTATCAAGAAAAAATTTCTAATCAATTCTGAAAAATATAGGGAATTTTCAATCTCCATATTATCATTAAATTGTAGAATCTGTAGGAAGATGATAGGAAACAATTTTCACGTAAAAGTTCACAATATATGAGGTAGTCACTTTTTCAAAGTTACCTTCGCAGGGAGAATTGTGGAATTTAGATTGGATAACTTTGACTGTATAAATGGCCCCTCTTGTATAACTGGAATACACAATAGTAAAACCTCAATTTTCATTCTCTGACTTTGAGGAGAGAACTGCAATAATAATACAATATACTGTGAATAGTCATCAACCAAATGGAGTGAGAACGAAATAATATTGGAGAAACAAAGAGAGTAGAAATTAGTCATATAGTTCCTGGAATTTGAATAAAATATTTATTATTAATTCTAAAATATATTAGCAAATTTCGAAAGGTCAAAATCCGTTAAAACATTCTTTATTATAATATATAAATTTACACATTGTGAACAATATTGTTAAAATTATGTAATTATAATTCGATTTCCACTAAGTGTTTCAGTGCGAGAAGTGGATATGAAATTATTCGCTTGAGATCATTCGTTATATTAGAATACGAATTCACCCACCCACACGGAAAAATATATATCCTCAAATAGGTCGGAAAATATATCTGCCTGTAGATATTAACCAAATATATGTACCATATATTTTATATTTATGATGCATATGATATATACTTCTGTAGGATGTGTCTACGAGTTGAACGGCAGATTCAGTAAAAGAGGAAAAGTGGAATTTAATTTCGAAAATTGTTTATTTCACTATTTTACTCTGTTTTTGGGTCCATGAGTCAATTGATTATGCTAAAATGGGATCGATAATCTAAATATATGAAGACGCTGCAAATCAATAATATCACTGAAGTTGAGCAACGTACGATATGAATACTAGATAGAGATGGGTGGTAACCGCATAGATTTTTTTTTCTCAAATCAAAATCTGTAGGAGCTGAGACGGATTAAATGGTATTACTATCGTATGTTTATTGCCGTATTTTCCAGTTCATTTTCAGTAGAAAAAATGATTATTTTTCCAGGAAGTATCTAAAGTATATTCCATACATAATGACATTATATGGGAGTCACATTTTTCCGATGAATAATTTAAATAAGACATAGAACTTCGAATATATTTTGGATATAGGGAAATTGGCGAATTTCTACGCACGCTGGATATATCCCAAATATACTTTTTTATAGAAATAAAACATACCTGGAAAATATCCGCTACGTATATTTCAGATATAAATATTTCCGTGCAGGATATCTTCAACAAGGTTTAATGACAATTTCGATCCTATTTGCGACAGATGTATACTTAATTCCAATACATATATACGAAAATATTCAAAAGTTTTCGTCCATTCGAAATATCAATAGAAAACCATACGAAAAATCAACTTTTTTAGACTATGCATTAATTATAAATATATATAGTAGGGGTGTGCGAATAGTATTTGAATTGAATTGAATCGAAGGATACTATTAAATTCAAAATGTGAATATTTTGAATAATAATGAATAATTCGAATGATTTGAATTATTCAATAATTTAAATAATTCAAATGATTCGGATTTTTCAGTAAT
>JABSMS010027240.1:4519-26847 GCA_018902275.1 Aleiodes sp. PSUC_FEM 10030003
AAAAATTCGTGACTTAATCAGAATTTGGTAGATGCCAAAAGAATTTGGACATTCTTTTGCGGATATCTTTGAAACAAGTGGATTTCGGAGAAATTTACAAGAAACCTTTTTTGTAGAGGACTAAATTTCCTACAAAAAAGGTCCCTTGATAAATTCTGCTAAACCTCATCGTTTTCGGGATATTTTCAAAAGAAAAAATCCATTATTTTTCGACTTGTTTTTTCTTGCCATTTCTTTTTTAAGTTAATGATAACTATAATTCGTTCATCTAGAACAGCGGACGTGAGCTTTTTGTGCAGTTCAAGGTCTTCAACTGGACCAGTTTTGTCGCTTAATGATAGTGTTCTTGGTTTTGGAAACACTGAGTTTGAAAATCCTTACAAAAAAGTCACAGCTGGAAAGGATAAATTCAAAAAAATCGTTGATGACCCTCGGATTATTGATAAAAATGAACTCATTGGGAAACTCATAAATTTTTTGAAGTCAGAAGAGAAGTGAGTATTCATAAAAGACGATAAAATCCCGGAAGTAGTGGAATAGAATGATTTTAGAAGTAAAATCTGGACGAATTGGGCTGAAGAAGGGGAAAACGTCATAAGTCAGTCTTATTCTTTGTTCCATTTTTTCTAAATATCTCGGAATCATCGAGATACGAAAATTTTTAGAAACTTTTTTTGTAGAGCAAAATGAAACCTACAAAAGAGGTTCTAACAAAAATTCTCGCAGCTCCCTTGGATTTTGATAGTGAAATTAGCACACATCTGACCCTCTTTTGGATTTTTTTAAACAAGTAAATTATTATGAAAGAAATATTAAAAAAATTTACAGTTCCAGTTTTTTAAATTTTCTACATGTGCATATTTTTCATTCATTCAAATATTTTATTTGTCGAAGAAAATAAAAATCACAAGTTTGTTATTTTCAGTATCAGTTTAGATTTCGAGATATTTTCCAAAAACTAATTATGAGTCAAAATCAACCTACTTCGTTTTTACTTCTTCGCTATTAAATTCCTAAATATCTCAGAAACTGGTGGGTTTAGAAGGATCAACCTTCGACCCTTTTTTGTGCAGAATTTATTTATCTACAAAAAAGGTCTCCTCATAATTTTTCCTAAACTCAATAGTTTCCGAGATATTCATGAAAACGTTCCCAACTGATTTTTCACAATTGCTAAAGTTCGGTATTTTACTCAACAAATGTACCTTCATTAAGAGAATATTTACAATGCTTTCACGTTTTCCCTCCGCAGGAACCTGCCAGATGAACTATTGAAGGCAATGCACCCGGAAACGTACAAAAGTCTGAGCTCCATATTCCTAAATGAAGAAGACATTGATTATATCACAATAGCACACTCATTGATTCTCGTTGATGCGCTAAATCGAGTTACATTCGTAGAGGAAAAAAGAAATGATGATAAAACATGGAGTCGCCAATGTTTCGATACAACTCTTGATTGATAATCAAATAGAAAAATATATTTTTTATCACCTGATAAATTTATAAAATTATAAACTTTATGTAGAGAAAAAGGAAATTGCTTTCTTCAACTTTCAGCCGATGTATTGTGCTGAATGTCCTCATCCTCCTCAAGTATATCGGACATTGATTCATCACCGCTTAAATTATCATTCTCTGTTGTGTCATCGGGAATCGTTGGCTCGTCTGTGCTCATTGATGTCTGTAAAATAAATATTGATTAAATATGAATTTAAAAAAAAAAACGTCGAGGAAAATTCGTTTGGTTTTTGGTTTATATCTTGGAATTGAAGAAATGTAAAAAATGTTGCGGAGCACTTTTTTGTAGATCACAATCCGCTCTACAAAAAAAGTCCGAATAAATTATTTTTTATCTCCATCCAATTCTGAGATATTCCAAAAAAAAAATCAGCAACTTTGGAAAGATTGTAAAAAATCGATGAAATACAATGGAAATTTTTTGAGCATACATGAAATTATAAACACGATTCTAGATAAGAATTTCATAATTATAAGAATTCTTTTTTTAAAAATAAATTAATATTTTCTGTCAATGATTAAAACGATCCTCCAAATAATTATAGAATTTTAATCTAAAATCGTTCATATAAATTGAGATATGCCCAAATTTTAGCCATTCCCCATTAAACCACACGTGATTCAATTTATTGATATCCTCCATTCATAGCTTCCTAAATCCCCCAAAAATATCATTGATTTTTTAAATCATAGAATTAAGAAAATCCCTTATTTTTTATCAATTTTCTCAAATTGCCTTCCACCATTTAATCAAATTCCCTCAACATCCTTTAATCTCTCTTCCTACAAACCTGTGACAATATCTCCTGTCCATCCAAGTTCTTATTAACCAAATTACCCATCCAGAATGCCGTAACACTATTATTCATCACCAGCATCCCCTTAACCCTGTACACCAACTGCTCCAAAATAGTTTTAGCAGTAGGAATAAGCTTAGTCAATGCCATATCCTTCCTCTCCGTACTATGACAACAAACGACATTCAAGTACCTAGTCCCTCCCTGCATCATCTTCAAAATCCCCGTAACATCATCAGTCTGATACCGTAAATGATGCTCGAGCACAGGCATCCCAACATTCAGCAAAAGCTTCAATAAAATCGGCACTTGACGAAGATAACTCGACAATATTCCCCTAGTCGGTATCGACTTACAGACTTTAACCATCAATTGGAAATTCTCCGCAATTTGCCGCCAAACTTTGAGCTTAGCAGCATCTCCATGAGCAGTGGCTAGTGAAATTTTAGTGCCCTTGATCAATCCATCAAAGAGCTTTTGGAATAAATGATGGAAGTTGGCTCTGTGAATTGTCGGTAACTTAGCGAGTTTGTCCTGCGGTTTCTCCATCTTTTCCACTTCCTCTGGAAGCCACTCGAGCACCTCAGACACCGTCTCCAGTGGGTTTGGCTCGTGATCGAGCCAATTCTTCAACAAACCAGTCACAGCTAATTTATAAAGAGTCCCCATGTGACGATCATCCGGCCACTCCAAGCACAAAAATCCATACGCCATTTTCGCCTGTTTCTCCTTGTTACTGTTCGTAAATGTCTCCGAGTGGCTCATGAGTGTCTTGCACATATTAACGAGTCCATGAGCAACTGGTATTTGCGTCGCAATATCAGCCAGTGACTCAAAGTAACCGTAAGACTCCGCCACCAATTCACTGCACGATCTCAACGTGGCTTTCGACGGATCCAATTGACTCGCGAGTGTTCTCAAGCTGTCTCTCAGCATTCCAAGATGATTAACCGAATTGAATCCCTTCCAGCTGAACAAAGTCGAGAGCAGCGACAGAATAAGCCGAACTGCCTGTTTGTCCTGATTGTTGTCATCGTTCCTCAACTCACTGACAATATGATTAAGCCTTGCGCAAATTTTCGGCAACAATTTCACCAAATCCCCGATGAATACCTGATTAGCAATGCTCTCATCCTCGAGCATCGACAGCAGTTCCTTAACAATGAAACAAACATGGCCGGATGAGAGTTCCCTGCTGACGTCGGTGTCCAAAAAATTGACAATCGTTGCATCGAGTCTCCTGAAGTACATTGGATTTTTAATCGTCATCAATGAGCCATTCTCCCACGATTCCCACTCTGGTAAACTTGTTGTGTTAGTTTTATCGGCTTCCTTCTTCTTGCCGCTCTTCTTGGTAGACTTCTTCTCAACAACCCGAACAAACGGAGGCGGCGGATATTTGTGGAAGTAGCAAGGCGGCGGCTGGTACCTCGGCTCCGCCATCGCGAGAGAACTGCTCAATTCACCCTGAAGGTTCATCAAGTTGTCCAGTCTCTGAACGACCTGCTTCCTCATCAACTCATCCGACTGCGTGATGTAAGCACTTACTAATTCCCTCAGCCAATTGATGCAGTGGAACAATAAATCAAGTATCCTTGGCTCAGGCAGTTGAACGTCCCTCGGCATCATTATACCACAACCAAGTACAGCGCTCACTGGCTCCAGACTGTTATTCTCCGTTATCTTCATGTAACCAATTCTTATCATTCTGAACAACGCCGAGACAACAGCGCCGTACTTGGTTTCACCAAAGTGCACCATCATCTGTTCGGCGTAATCAGGATCATTCAATCCATAACTCGGCACCAAATCGCCCCGATAATCGCTGTCAGTCATGTAATTATTTGCGAGCTCATCCTCAAATGATTCGGTCAAACTCCTGACGAATTCCGTGCTTATAGATTCATTGTTATGAATAACTTGGGACATTTTATCGTAAAACAATGCACGTGCTCTCTGACAATCCTTGACGCTCACTTCAATTTTCGTTAATATTTCACGGGCTAATTTACAAGGTTTGCTGCTCTGTGCCAAGTGTTTGATCGCCATAACAGCGGCAACTACTCCCTTACACTTGATAATACTGTCGGTATTAGACAATTGCTTTTGTAGCAATATAAATAAATCATCTCTCAACGATTCTGATGATGAATCACTCGTGTTACAAAGTGCGTAAAGCAGATCATTCATTGTACCAACCTCTTCCAAATCGAACTTATCAATTTTCTCCATCAAAACAGTCAGCTCGTTGCAATGCTTTTGCAGCTGTATTCTCTCCTCATCTCTCTCCGTCATTTTGCAGAGCACAGCCAATGCGTGCTTGGCAGTTTGATCATTGTTGCCCATCAACAGAATTAATTTTCCGATAATTTCACTCTGCTTGTGATACAAACTGTCGTGCGACAAAAACTGACATCTGAACCACTCAATTGAGAAGTCAACCAACGTGAAATCTTCGCATTTCAGCAAATTACTTGATAAATTCAATGAAGTTAACTGAAGATCCATAGCAACTTGCTTGAAGTCTCTGTAGAACGAATTTAGTAGACTCAATCGGTAGTATCCGCTTTTAACGTGTTTCTTCAGGATACTCTCAGCAATTTTCTTCTTCGATCCATCGCTGCACAGCAGCAATACCATTATGAAGTCTAGTACCTTCGGATTTCTATCGTTAGCCTCTGACAGAATGGCGACGGCTGCTTTTGACGTTATTTTTGTCATGATGAAGCTCATTTTGAGTGCACTAACAGTCAGCATCTGGCTCGTGTAACATTCCTCCAAATTCGTATCGCGAAGTGGCTGCATGTCGAGGTCACGCACAACGCGCAATACTTTCTGGCAGACATCGGCGTTTGGACAATCGTAGAGGCAGAATTTAACCATTGCTGGAATCTCGGAAAGTTCATTGTTGTTCTTCATTATAATTAATACTTTGTCCCGTAGTTCCTCGAGATACTCTTTGCCAAGTGTTAGACTCGTTATACAACCGAGAATAACCTGCTTCAATTGACCATCAGACTCCATTAATTTGCAGAGCATGTCGGCGATCGTTTGGTGATGAGAATCAGTCACGATGTCTGGTAAATAAGCGATCAACTCGCGCTTAAACCAGTTCGGTGAAGTCTCGAGGAGTTCCTCGAGTCGCGCCGTCATTGAGTCAGCGTCTGCGATGAATTCCATGAAGCGGAGCTGGGGGAGAAGCGCACACGCCCAGGGGACGTCATCAATCGTATCAGCCACGAGAACTTCTTCATTCAGACGTTTCAGGAGACTGTTTAGTATCTCTGACTGTATCAATGGTACTTTCAGAAGGATTCTCGCGACTGATACATTGTTCGCGGAACCGAGGAGTCGTTGATCGTGGTCGACGACAGTTTGATTCAAGTACATTTTAATGTTCTCGACTTGGTCTAAACTGGATTCCCATTCTTTTATGAACGTTTCCTTGGTAATGTCTCCGGATGAGAGGACTTGTTGAATTTTCTTAACGATTCCCGTTGGATTTGTCGTTATTGTGTACTGCTCGTCGCTTTCCAGGGATTTTTTTATTCCGGAATTCTCGAAGAACTTTTCGAGGAGACTCTTCTCTCGGTGAATGACTGTTTCATCTTCTGATGAATCGTCGAAGTCTATTGTTGATCGAGATTTTCTTGAATTTTTACTGTTTTCTTTGTCACTCTCGGTTTGTCTTGGTGTCGATGTTTTTCCGGGGATTTGCGAGGGTCTTGGGAGCCTCAGGGAATTATTTTCACGTCGCACCTCTTTCTCCGGCAATTGTGACGATAAATTCGAGGATTTTGATGTACTAGGACGCTGGGATGGTTCCCGGCGTTTTTCTGCACTTTGGGATGGTATTCTTGTAAGTTTGTCGGTGTTGGACTCTTTCCGTGAGACTTTTGATGGTGAATTTTGTAGAGGTTGGGTTTTTTTTCGTTTACCTTGAGATGGCTCGATATTTGGAGGTTCTTTGGCCGGTAATGTCGGGGTTTGCGTTCGTTTACGGAGTAATTCGAGGGATGATATTCTTTGAGAGGATGTACCTGATCTGTGCGATGAACTGAACATATCCTCGGATTCTGGGTTGTCTGATACTGGTGATGGTGCAGGTAACGTCGAAGGGTTCATGAAGTTTTGATGCAAGCCGCGGCGTGGTTTGAATTTTCTGCGATCCATCATTTGTGATTGATTTAATGAATTTTCAACTTCACTTTGGAATTATTCTTGGATATTCACAAATGATAACGTTTGTTTTGATTACTTTCCGTGGAATGCACCGGCGCATGACACTATACGGAGAGGGAAAACAGTCAAACTAACCTGATCTGAAGAGTTTGTGGCGGGAGGCAGCGCTGATGTGGCGGGGAATTTGAATTCACGTTCGCACGAAGATTAACATGAGTTTTGAACTGTTTTTAGGCATATCTCGGGAACGAGTGGTTTCAGCGAAATTCTCCAAGGGATATTTTTTGTAGAAAATTTTATGAGCTACAAAAAAGGTTCTGTAGTGAATTACCGTGAACCTAATAGTTTTTGAGATATTCGCAAAATAATTAACGCGTGATTCCTTAGGTTTTTGGATGATTCAGTTTCATGCAGATTTTATTGCCAAATATCTCGTAAACGAGTGAGTTTAGAGGAAAATGACAAAATACCTTTTTTATAGAGAATTTAATGAGCTATAAAAAAGGTTTCTTGATGAAGTTCATTAAACCAAACCGTTTCCGGAATATTTGCAAAATAATCTTCGTTAAACTTCTACAAAGAATTTAAGGGAGAATCATTAACCAATTGAAAGACGAATAGATTTCAAAGATAAAAACACTCGCTCATTGCTAATTAATATCGTATTTTTTTTCTTAAATTGAACGAATTCCATCGACTTAATAAATCTCCTATTTTCCCCATTCCATCCAATAAATTATTCGCATTATTTTCAACACAAGTGACAAAATACTTTTTCATTTCTCTCCAGTAACACCTTTTTCCTTATCTGATTTTTCGCTTTGAAATATATCTATTCAATAAACCATTAATTCCTAATCATAAATTACCATGAAAATCCTTGAAACTTGACCCACTTATTATCCAGCTTATTTTAAACTCTATCAATTGTATCAATCGCGTTGAAACAAACGAAATGATTCGGAGAATAAAACGCGAATTTATGAAAAAATGATTAGAAAAAAATAATGAATAAAATATAAACTATGATAACCCTGACCCTCTAGTTTAAGTAGAATGAAATTGTTTATCTATTCAAATCGGAAATTATTGAATTATTTGTGAAGATACTTCACAAATGTAAGGGACTGATTATCTTATAATCTGAAGATAATGATATCGTGTTCGATACGGAAAATTGAATTTTTAACGTATTAAATAAAGTGGAGGACTCTCAATGGGATATCGATAGGGGGGATTGACGCCTATCGGCGGCAATTCGAACTCGACGCGTCGTTCAAACTCGACCGCGATACATTCGAACGTACGTTCGTTCTCGTGAAAAAAAATCGGAAGAATTGTGAATCAAAAATTCGGTGAAATCTTAGTAAATCTTTGCCCAATTATAATTGATCAATTAAAAATAAAATAATCGTCATGGAAAATTATTCTTTGAACAGATACAATATTGAGACTAGTGTTAAAATACAGCGGGAAAAAACATTTAAACATTCGGGTGAATTATTCGCAAATTTTTTGCCATTCTGCAGGATTGATTCTGTCAAAGAAATAGGCTCGATTAATATGCTAACGATACCACGTATAACTCATCATTTGTGCGGTTTTGCAATTTATTCATCTGTGTTTTCGGGAAAGATTATTAGCAAAAATTCGAAGCATTATAATATTTATATTTATGCAATTATGCTGGCACTAATTAATTGGGGATGTGTTGCCGGTA
Organism: Aleiodes sp. PSUC_FEM 10030003; assembly: GCA_018902275.1. NCBI lineage: Eukaryota > Metazoa > Arthropoda > Insecta > Hymenoptera > Braconidae > Aleiodes > Aleiodes sp. PSUC_FEM 10030003. The sequence goes on from JABSMS010027240.1 coordinate 12,740, forward strand.
AATTTGTCGAAGTTTTTTCCAAAGATATTTATGCAGCACTGGAGGTACTGCCGATGGTTATGGCAGGAAGTGTACTTACAACGCAGGTATGACGATTTTGTGGCGCGGAAAGTTTTTTTCAAATGTAATAATTGAATTGGTGGATTTATGTTAGCTCTAGATAAATTTCTAGGATATTGGTGCCATTGAATGAAAAGAATGTCTTTCGAAGAAATTGATTTCTTTCCTTTTTTCATAGTTTAAAGAAAATGTTCGGTTTGATTCAAGGGGTGAGATGCAGTCAGAAGCGTGAAAAATGAGTATTTTTCATAATTTTTTTAACGTAATAATTGAGTTTATTTCATAGAACTAATGACGCAGAGTTTTCCGATTATCATTCAATTTGACTTCTACAAAATTTGAAAAACACATATAAATTATTTATAACAATATCGCTATCTTTCTTGGAGCGTCTTCTTGACGATCGGAACATCTTACTGGATCTTACTGGTTTTTAGAGAATAAATATAACTGAGATTAATGATACTGTTCAGGTGATACGGCTGCTCTTTTGTGAGGAGAGAATGATTAAACTCTACGAGGACTTGATGTATTCCTGGGAAAAAGAACTGAAGTTCGGACTAAATGAGACTGTTATAAGACATGCTCAGAAAATCATTTATCTGAGTAAGATTCATTTTTTTGTGAGTCTTCTTCTTGCGGCGAGCTTCATCATACGACCAATGCAGTGAGTTTCTGTTTGTCACAATTATCAAAGAAAATTATATCAATTTTTCATGATTGAACGAAAATATAATAAATGGAACCTTTCACTCATTGTTTACAAATATTTATAAAGTTATTCAAATAAATTGAGTTTCTTGAAATTATTATTTGTTAATTATTGATTCAAAAGCTTAGGCAAAGAGCTACGTAATAAATCTTGGGGGGGGGGCATCCAGGATAATGTTACGGTGCATTATGGTGGGGTACGGAGGGTCTAAAAATTGAGATAAAAACGTTACGTAATGTTTAAATGTTCCCGATGATTCTGATTCGATTGAGCCCTCAAAAATCGATTTTCGGCGGGAAACAATGAGGTTACAAGCAAGTTTCTGGCAATTAGCTTTTCTCGTGATTTTTTCGTAAAAAAAAGGGAAATGGTTGAAATCGGTGGGAAATTATCTCACTTTTGATATGAGATCCGCTGTAGCATGTTATGATGACTGGAACCAGAGATATTCGCAGAAAAACTCAAAACTTTGAGAAAATAAAATCGAAGCGTAATTTTTCGATGTAAATTTCATCGTTTCGGTGAGAATATTTCGTGAATTTCATTTCGAACATTTTCAGGAGACACTCCATTCATTACCGTTTGTATATTCTTAAAAATTATTTTGCAGCGCACTTGCTGTGCACTTTTTAATAGCTGAAAATGAAAAAATTATGGAAAATCGAGTATTGCCAACGGCTTATCCCTTTGCGCTGGACGCTTTTTGGAAATATGTACTGTGCCTTATATGGGAGGCATTCGCCATTCTTATTGCTTGTATCGGATGGACCGCCATTGACACAGGATTCATACAGAGTGCTGCATTTCTCGCGCTGCAGTTGCAGGTGAAATTGATGTAGTACTGAAGTGGAAGAATAAAATGAAATGATTTTAATTTGCGATACCTTGTTCAGAAATATCTCGCAAAGAAATGGACGTATCGACCTTCTTTGTAGGTCTTGTTCTAGTGAAAAAGCAAAATTTCTATGAAGATTTCTGTAATTCGTTTAGATTTTGAGATATTTCCTGAAAAGTGATTGCAAAATAAATACGAATTATTCCATTTTATTACTCAATTGTTTCAAAGATGTAGAGCGAGTTCAGAAAAAATGATGGAAGATTGATAGAATGAAATGGATGATGTTTATAATATCATAAAAAAAATTCAGACAAATTTTCAGGGAATTTGAGAAGAAAATCCATGAATAAATTTACGTAGATTACCCGTAAAAAAAATTAATGTCGGAAGAATGCCGACAGAATTCTGTGAGAATTCCGACAGAAATTCTTGCCGAAGTTTTAAATTAATTCCAAAGAGGAGACAATTGGAATTTCCAAAGAATTCCTTCAGAGTTCCAAAAAAAATGTCCATTTTCTTAGCTTAAATATTGACCTTGGTATTTCTGGAGCAATAGCCTTTTATGTACTTATTCTCATAGCTACTTCAGAAACATTGAAAATAGAGATTTTTTTTATAGAATTCTGAAGGAATTCTTCGGAAATTCTAATTGTCTCCTTTCTCGGATTGATTTAGAACTTTGGTAAGAACGTCTGACGGAATTCTTGCAGAATTCTATTGGAATTCTTCCGGCATTCATTCTTTTTACACGGGAATGGAGAAAATCAATGAATAAAAGTACATGTGGTTTATCCCAGTAAAAAATGGTGAAAAAATTATTGTACACAGAGTAATTCTAAGCACGATGTTTTATGCAAATTTCATAATTATTAAGAGGATCTTTTTATTTATTGAAAAAAAAGTTCATGTATTAAAAAAAAGGGATTCTACTAATAATTATAGAATTTTCATCGGCAATCGTGTTTAACATTACTCTATATGTTTAAAAAATTTCAGAATTGTTTCATCATTTTCGACGGAGATATGAGCAATTTTGATCGATTTCCCATTTAACGACATGTCATATCATTTATTGATTTTTTACCGTTAATAGCTCCCCAAATGCCCCGAAAATTTTACTGATTTTGTTCATAATATTGTGAAGGTGAGCATTTATTTTTATCTGTTCACGCTCAGCATCTCTGAATTCTTCCAAAATTTCCCTTTCATACCAATTGTTTCATATAATTTTTTCTCCTCAAAAAAAAGGTTGTTGAACACGAATTTAGAAACATCGTTAAGGCAAACGATTTTGGTAATGATCGGCGATTGATAAATCGTTTCAAGAAAGTTGCAAGAAAACACGACGACATATTATCGTGAGTTGAATTATCAAAGATAAATTTAAAAAATACATCTTATGTAATTCTTTGAATATTTTCAGAAATTGCAACAGAGTTGAGGAATTATTCAATCCAGTGATTCTTGCGGTTATGATTTCCACGAGTGTCTCGCTCGGTGTTTGTTCAATTTGTGTGGAAAAAGTAACGTATTTTGAGAATAAATTAACTTAGTAATGAAGAAATAAAAAGAGATTTATTTAGTTTGTCGTCATCTCGAAATAGGGTGAGATACAAAAATAGTTTTCGTGTCTCGTGCATTGAAAGTCGATTTTCTCGGACGCTCTGCGTTTTCGAAGGCCACTTTCCCACTTGGAATGAAGTATATTATTCGTTACATAGACAGAAAAATTGCGCAGGTAGTTTTCGCCCATTCTTATATTTTTTTCATACATCCAGTCAAATGTCCCGTGTTTGCTAGGAAAGTTTGGTACTTTTTCCTCGGAACTTCCTCCCGTGTACTTCGAGAAATCGTTCTCATTTTACTTCTTCGTTACTCGAGTGCATTTCTTTTGCAAACATCTGGTGAACGGTTGGGCTTACGAAAATTTATCGAGAGGCTTTTTTGTAGGTCATGAAATTCTTCACGAAAAAGTTCTCTCGACACATTTCGTTAAATCAATTCGTTTCGGAGATTTTTCATGAAACAAAAAATTTTTTGAATTAATTATGGATTAAAAATTTCAGAATTTATCTTCTGGGAATTTCCTCAATGCTATGATTTTCTTCATGTTTTGCGTTATTATACTGCTGCAAACAGCTGCCTTTTGTGATGCTGGTGAAAGTATTTCCAGTGCGGTAAGTGACTACATAATTCAGTAGTGAAATGGCAAAACGAGACAAGTGATTTTTCTTTAATTCATTCTGGAAGATATCGTGAAACCTAAGTGAGATATGAAAATTTGGGTAAGTGATATTTTTCGTAGAGCGGAATGAGACTACAAAAAAATGTGTTCATTAAAAAATCCGTACCTCAATCAAATCCCAAGGTTTTTGAAAAAGCGCGTTGGCTACGCTAAGGGACGCGAAGCTTTCTCATTAACTTATCTGCCGAATCCAAAATCATAATTCTTATGATGAAAAAAGTACTCGCAGTTATAAATCTGATTTGTTCAAGTTTTTAAAAGTAAACTGCTATCAAAAACTTCGTTCCCATGCTTAATTTCAAATCTAAGATCGAGATTATTACCTTAAGATTATTCGTAGGGCGTATACTGTTCTACGAAGAAAGTCTAAAATTTTGCATCTCGCTTTATTTCCAAAATATTCACCGAAAAATAACTAAGCTTCATTTTATATTGAATGTTATTGTTTCGAAGGCATTTAAAAAAGAATGGTCATTCGATTTGTAGACTTGCCTTTCATCGAATTATTACTAAATTCCAATCCATACATCTCGTTTTACGTGTATCATTAAATCATAACTTATTCATTTCCAAATTCTCTACATCCGCCAAATCACTTACAGGACGAAAGCATCTTGCAGGCAATCTACGAGTGCAAATGGAACGGTCAGAGTGAGAGATTCAGAAGATTGATGGTGATAATGATGACAACAACACATAAAGCATATACATTTAAAACCTATGGACTGTATCATGTCAGAAGAGATCGTTTCACAAAGGTAATTTTTTAATTTGAACTCCAGCATTACAATATTTTTTTTTGAATACTTGCACGTAAACTTGCCACTTTTAAGCCTGTAAAACGTGCGTAAAATAGCACTTCCCAGCGCTAATGCGCCAATAGAACTTTACTTAATACGCTGAAAAAAAAGGAAACTATAGTTCACTGTAAGAGATGTGAGATTCCCGCATTTAAGAGAAACCCATTCCAGGGGATGGTAAATGCAGGATTTCGCTTCTCCTTGCAGCTGCAATATGTGATTTTAATGGTAAAACTGCTCTTAATTGTAATTTTTTTTTTTGGAGATATCTCGGGAGGCAAATTTTTGTCGACATTAACTTCTTTCCTCTCTATGTGCATAATATATTATTTCGACTCGTCTGAAGGCTGCGAAATAAGCCGGAGGGAAGTTTTGTTATGACATGAATATGAAAATCTTTAATGCGCGGGTTAGGTTCAGTTCTTTATTGCACAGCGTGTGGAAAGTACTACACTGTTGAAAAATTATCATTTAAAATTCAGCGAAATAATATTGAAATATTTAACAAACTTCAGTTAACTGGAAAATTTAATTTATCGTATACATTTGAAATATATTATTCAGTGAACAGACGAAATTTCGAAGTGGAAATTCAAGTTCATGTATTATTTAATTTTTCATTTCTATTCAAAATTTCAGATTGTTCGTTAAAATTTTAATGTTTATTGAATTTGAAAAATGATATCGTTCTTGAATTTTCCATGAAAAATAAAATTCCAAAGTTAATTCTGTCTTAATTAGGATTACGTGCAGGTATCATAAAAAAATCGTTCGTCACTGATGGAAAAACATGTGTTATGCTATTGTAACAAACACTACTATTTTTCATTATTAATTAATTCTTTCAGATTGTCATAATAGCATTCGACTTGATTTCCGTACTGAGAACCGTGAGATTTCGAAGGAGTCAATGATCGATTGTTCATTAGCAGTGTGTCATGTACAAAAATTATTGTTAAAATTGTTTCTTTTTCACGTAAATTCTGTTATTGTACTATGAATTTTAATTAATTATTAAGAATTACTGTTTGACATTGATAACAATGTTATGCCAAGAATTGATTAGTTGCAATTAATTGTTCGAGTGATCGTCACTAATTTACTTAACGATTATTTGATAAAATGATTAATTAAGTGATTGGTTATAGGAACCTGGATTTTTTAAGTGTCAATCTGCAAACGAATAGTGAAATCATAATAAAAAGAGAATTTAAAAAATGTCGTGACTGTTATATTGCAAATATTTCGGAAACTATTGGGCTTAGAGGAAAATATCAAGTGAACTTTCTTTTGTAAAAAATTTCAATAAAATGGAAATAAATATTTTTTAAAATTTGCTGAAGGAAGGTCGGCGGTCATGAATAATTCTAGATCAGCAGGATGAAAATCAACAATTTTCATAATATTTTCATCTTGTAGCTTGAAAAAGAGCTTAAAAATGAAAAAAAATCGTCGAATTTCACTTGGTTGATCTCGAGTTATTGACGATTGAAGACTTCTTCATATGAATAATAATAATATTTGATCAAATTTCAAAGAATGGAAATTATTATTCTTCTTTCTTTGTCGACAATTTCATGGGCTTAGGTGTTAGGGAAACGGTTAAGAATTTTGTAATTTTTTTAAAGTTTTATCAATTTTTCACTATTTTTCCAAAGTCGCTCAACATCCTTCTCAGAGCAAATGGTTTTTGTTAGGTTACTGTTCATTGTGATTGTACTGATAGAAAGATTCCACTATCGCTACAGAAAAAATCTCCCAACACTTTCCTCTCGGATTTTTTCTGAAATATTTGCAAGATAATCAGGATTTAATTGTTGAACTCGTTTTCTACCACTTTCCCCAAAGAAATGTCAGACATAAATGATAGAAAATTATTTAATTCGGCGACTATCGATGAAATGAAAGAAGAATCCTCAACCAATCTGACAACAATGGAAAATCAACAATAAAAACAATATTCACTATTCATCTACATGAAAAAATGAAAAATATTTTTCAAAAATACTATTGATTCTCTGTAAACTGAAAATAATTACAAGCCATGAAGAATAGAGAATGAGTATGTTACATTATTATACTGAAAATTTAATTGTATCCTTTCGTGCCTTGCAATGTCATTCCTCAACGCACCGTCACGCCAATCCATAAATTGCATGTTTCACATGATATTCGTAACATTACTATCTCAATTACATCTTTATTGTACAATTTTTCTTCAGTACGGCAATAACATTACTGTTGAACGGACGGTTCTGAAAAAAATTGTATTCAATCGAATACTGAATTAAAGGTAAACCAAATTCGGAAATTAAATTGGCAGTGAAGTGGTAAAATTAGATGAATTAGTTCAGTAACGAAGTAGTAAAGGCGAGATGGGTAATTCTTTTGATACATCCCTTTGCGAATATCTTCGAAGCGAATAGATTCAGAGAAAAACCTCAAGAAAGCTTTTTTGTAGAGAATTTTATGAACTACAAAAGGGCAGGATGATGAATTTCCGTAAATCTCACCGTTTTCGAGATATTTCGAAAATTAATTATTATTTGGTTTTTTTCCCTTTTCCTTTCCATTTCGCTACTGAACTTCAATATTAATCAATCAATAATTTAAATATAATGTCATATAATGATAGTAAGTACTAAATTTTTTAACATTGATAACAATTATTATTTTTTGATTATACAAGGATTTTTGTAGAGTCAAAATATCAAATAAATAAAATGGCTGTGGTAAATCCAGTGCCCTTCGAGGAACTTCTGAAGCGTGAATCGGAACTGAAAGAATCTGATGTTCGAGCGCTCCGTGAATGGTGTGAAAAACAACCGCATCTACCAAGAATATCAGACACGGAATTGGCTGTATTTCTTCACAGCAATTATTATCGTTCAGAGCCAACGAAAAATACTATAGAGACATACTACACAATTCGTTCCCATGTACCTGAATTTTTTAATAGTCGTGATCCATTTGGAAATAAGGGACTTCGGCAGGCATTCAATACTGCGTAAGTTTTTCAATGGTTGAGTGTAAAACCAGAGAGTAATAATAAATTTCTCATAATAATAAATCTCACTTTATAAACATAAATTTTAAATGCTTTGCGACCAAATTTTTTTTTTCTTATTTTGCTTAGATCTCAAGATATTTGAGAAAACCTGTTTTTCCATTGAATCATAACAAAATTTAATCAACAGATGTTACATGCCACTCGAAGGCAAAACTCCGGAAGGATACGAAATAGCCTATGGTCGTTTCATTGACCTTGACCCCTCCCACTATGTCTACAACGACTGTATGAAGTACTGGAATATGGTTACTGATTTATGGATCCGCGAAAAGGCAACGATGAAGGGACATATCTTCGTTATTGATATTGAAGGAATAACCTTCGGTCATGCTGGTCGTTTGAGTCCTCTCGGCCTCAAGAAGTATCTGACATTTCTCCAGGACGGCCTTCCGGTCCGTCTGAAGGCTCTGCACTTCATCAATTCCATACCAGTAATGGATATCATCTTGAATATGATGAAACCATTCATGAAGAAGGAACTGATGGAAATTGTAAGATCAATCCTTCAATCTTAATGGACATTGTTCAGCGAATATCTTTGGAATAAGTGGGTTTAGCGAGATTCGTCAGGAGACATTGTTTCTGGAAATTCTGTGGTCTACGAAGATGATCCTTTGATTAACCCTCCTAAACTCATTATTCCCTGAGATATCGGTGAAATAATGAATACAAATCTTTTCTGCTGTAATACTGTACATAGTACTTTTCACCTGTAATGAAAAATACTATGATTCATCTTGATTTTGACAACAATTAAATTTGAGTAACTACTCCACTAATTATTTTCATTTCAGCTTCACATTCACGTGACGAACGATACTTTGGCAAGTCACCTGCCTCTTGACTTACTGCCAAATGAATCAGGTGGTAAAGGCGGACCGGTTTTAGAACTCCATGCAAAAAATATTAAAAAACTCGAGGCCAATCGTGATTTCTTTTTGGAGGACGAACAGACAATGCGTGTCAACGAAACATTACGTGTTGGTAAACAGAAGAGTGCCTCTGACCTGTTTGGCGTCGAAGGAAGCTTCAAAAAACTTGACATCGATTGAATTAAACTTATTTTCATCGCTCTGCAATTATTCAACAAATAAATTGTGTATTCAGGGAGTGAAAAAAGGAGGTTTATTAGAGTAAAAAAATTATTATTCGTTCATTCAAGAGTTAAATGTAGTTATTATTGGGGTCAGAGATTCCAAATGTTAATATAAATTCTATGCAGGGTGACACTGCAAGAAAATGTTGTTTTTAATCTTCAATGTTTCATGTTTTTAATTCTAATATGATCACGTAGAATCTGAGAATTCAATAATTATTTTTATACTTGACAATCTCGGTCCCCACCGTACGCTAATATTGTAGCTCACAAGAGAACCTTGCTGCAAGCTAGGCGCAACTCAGAATTTCTCCTTGGGATATGATGATTGTTTTGTCGTGACTCATGTTAGTTCTAGGTATTATGCATGTTATTTTTGAATTCGTATATGTCCTTATAAAAAAAATCATGCCCATGATCACCGAAATCCAGTATCGAAAAAAATTTGAAGTATGAAAGAACAATTAGTGCCTGTTTCGCGACTACCTTGTGCATAAATTCATGCATAAGATGTCTTGTGCATGAATTCTGCGCAAGGAAGTCACAAGGTTGTCTACGCTCATGCTCAAATAGTGTCTGAAATGTGTGTAACTATTCATGATCTACGATTAGACCTCTCTGTGTGTGATCTTTTTCTTCCATTCAATTGATAACATTGAAGTTCCACTTTATTGAAATCGAGAAATTACGATTAATGGAAAAACTGCGATTATATGATGAAGCAGAAAATAAGTGCATGCACGATCAGTAATGATTATTGATCGGCAACGATGAAATAATTCACAAAGGGAAATAGTAAATATGTTACTCGACTATAGTCTCTATAAAACGCGATCATTAACGCGATCGTGATTTACGTTTCTCGAGAAACGGAATTGAAAATTCTCCCGAAACGAAATTTACGTATTTTTGGGAAAGTGATTTGCGTTTCTCCGAAAACCTGAATCAGATGTCTATATTTTTTTGATGAAAAATAATATTTTCTAGGAAACTTGATTTGAACTTCTCCAGAAACATGATTCACGCTTCTTCGGATACCTGATCCACGTTTCTCCGGGAATCTGATGCAGATTTCCTTAGCGGCATTAATTTTTCGTGCCCGAAGTAAGTTTCCCTTACGATAAAACATTCCCGAATTTCGAAAATAGACCCCCCGATGCTTTGATATCAATTAACTAATTCGAAAACTATAAATCCTTTACTGGATTTAACTATTGACACGGCTTGAAGGAATCGTATTCATAAATTCAGGAGTACAAGGTTAAGTCGAGAAATGAAAAATTGCGAGGAGAGATATAAACTGTGCAACAATGAAGTCTTTATAATTATTAACAATTAAAAAAAATCGACTGAACCTGTTCTTCCGCATCACTACTGAATTATTCATGTACCAGCTCACTAAAATCTCACCTTTCTTGTGGCAGTTGTACTTTAATCCCCATTTAGTCTGTATGGATATTCTTATTTCCATACAAAGTAGAATTTAGATGAGATAATGCTGTTGTAATAAGATTCAATGTGAGATGCGAGAAGGGGAAGAGTTATGCCGATCTTGCAGATTCGTTGCACCAGATGGAAGTTCGATAGTGCTCAGTTCTGATTAATCCCAAAGCTTAATGCTACAATTTTTGAAATTCTTCTAGAATTAATTACTAAAATTTCTGTGTTCAGTTGATCTTAACGTTTTATTCACTTGAAGTGATGCCTTGTCTTAGAATTGCCAAAGTTTCAATAGAAGAGTAATTGATAGAATAATAAATTGCAAATTCTGTAAAGTTCAAGCAAAAATGACAACCGCGTCAATAATATTCATATTGATTTCGATATCAGTAATGAAAATTTCGGGAGATGATTCAACTGAAATCGAACGAATAATGCCGGCTTACGCGGTTGCGAAGAACTTCGATCTCTTGGAGGAAAATAGTGAATGTCGTGGAGACCTGGAGACATTCAAGAATAGTGTTGATACTCGAAAACTCTGGAGTTTGCGAAGTATGTGATTTTTTTCTCAAGTGATTGGAATTCGGTCGTTTTGGTCACTGCTTCATACTAAAAAATGAATTGACTTAGCTCGATTTATTCGGCATTGATAGTTCGATTCTAATGTGGAATCGTCTTTAGGATGCAATTGCATTCACTAACCCTTTCCCCTTTGGGAGTATCGGTGTGGTCTATGCGGAGACAGCATCAATCATAAGGGGATTTTCATTATGAACGATTATGAAAAAAGGGATCATTATTGATATTAATGAAACTGGGCTGAACAAAAATTAACGTACCCCGTAGGTTTAGGTACTCAATTTCATACATTTGGTTGATTCTTGAAATTGACTGGCTGGACTGTAATTAGTACAATAAGGGGATAACGTTTATACTCCTTTGTACACTGAAAAAAAATAAAGCTACAGTTAACAATAAAAGATGCGTGATTTCCGCATCTAAGAGAAACCCATTCTAAATATTGAAAACACAACCTTCTAAATATTGAAAAACGGTCATGATTCTAATATTGAAGAGTAATTGGTGCAGGAACATCTTCCTAAAATGTAAGATGTAGGGGTGAAAAAGTAGCTTCAATGGCCCAAAAACTTATATTATATTAATATTTGACATATTTCATCTCCGCCGGTTGGCATGGTTATATTGATATTCAACAAAATCAATTTTCGATAGGAACCATAATGAATATTGTAGAAACATGCCGCACAATCCAACGTTTTTCCGGCTTGTATCAAGAGTTAAATAGTCTTGAAACAATCGGTATTCCGTCTTGAATCTAGACCTTTTTTCTGGATGAAAATAATCAAGAGAGAATTTTTCGGATTATGTCTTTTAACATCATTATTGCAATAATCTCAGCGTTGGATGCCAGTGGAACACCGAAACCCGGTTTCATTCATGGAAATGGTTTTTGGGTGGGTGTCGAGAGTCAATGCTTTGACATAATGAACACCAGGGCCCTACCTCTGCATCCAGAATACCTCCAAGCTGCTGCATTATTCAGAAAACCAGGAGAGGAAAATCCACCATATGAATTGAATTATTTCTCAGCATATTTTTCACATAGTTGTACAATGCAGTATCAGCACAAAATGCCAGTTGAAGTAATTAATTTTCAATTAATTGATCATTCGAATTATTACATGAATCATTATTGACTGCAGGGACATATTACATTGGGATTGTGTTTACCAGCTTCATGCAGTACAGATCAATTAGCTAGAATTCTACGAAAAATCTGTGAAGAGAGAACTTTATCAATCAGCAGCATTTATGATATCAATATGACCCTCTTGCATGTAATGGACCACAAGAGTGATTATAATTCTCTTATAAACTGGCAATCAATTACTATCGGGTTGGTGTCATTTAATTTTATTGTTAATCATAAAGTTTCCTGTCCAGATGTTAAATCATTTATCATCAATTTTATTCAGACTAATTATGATCTTCACCTCAGTAATGATGATTGCGGGTACGTGGTATGACCTGTGCATTCACCAGAAACAGATTGAGAAAAACAAATTAATTGCGAGTAATGATAATTTTAACGAAAAAGGTATGCTTCTTCTTTATGACTTGTTTGAGCGGAAATATGAATAATGAATTGATAATGAATTTGCTCAGAACAAAAAGAAGATACGAAAATACAAGATACGAAGAACAAAGAACCAGAGGAAGAAAAAACGAAAGAAATTACAGTTGGCTCTATTTTAATGTGTTTTTCTGCTTATACAAATTCAAAAGATATTTTGGATGTATCATCTGAGAGAATCCCAACTTCATGCTTCCATGGCCTAAGAGTTTTATCAATGGTTTTGCTCATTGCTTTACATGTAGTGTTTTACAGTATGGATCATACAGGTAAATTGTGGAGTACATAATTCCGTACGTTCGAACTATTATTTTCTAACCTACTATATATTAATGATGAGTGTTTTCATTTCTAGATAATGTAACTCGCGCCATAAGATCGACCGAGGAGGTCTCAACACAGATAATAAGTAATGGCACCTTTCCAGTCGATACATTCTTCTTCATGGCTGGTTTTCTTGCAGCTTACGTATTTTTTAGGAATAATATGGGAAAAGAAAAAGATAGTGCAGCAAGTTTTCAATGGGGAGAATTTTTTGAAGCTATAATCAAGAGATATTTCAGGTGATTCAACTAATTTCGATGGTTTCGTCACTTGACTTTTTATTTATTTTCACTCTTGCAGGCTTACACCAATTTTTTTGGTGACAATGGGTATTTTCCAAATACTTGGTGGTTATCTTGCTAAGATATCAGTATTTCAGAGACATGAAAAGCCTCATGAACAGTGTTCCAAATATTGGTGGAGAAATTTACTCTACATTCACAATCTTTTCAGCTATGATGAGCTGGTAAATTATTTTCAGTGATGACTATTATTAGGGAAGGGAAATCAAATAGTTTCATTCAAATCATTCTGTTGATACTTCGACATGAATAGATTTCGATAAATACATCACGAGATTTGTTTTGTGGAATATTCAGTAAACCAGACAATGAATCTCTCGTTAGTCTTCTGAACCTCATAATTTCTGACATATTTGCAGATTTATGAATTAAATTGCTTCTCATTCTGTATTTCAGTGCGCGACCTGGACATGGTATCTTGCAGATGATATGCAATTCTTTATAATTGCAACTTTTTTATTGATGATATCTAACAAGTAAGATAATATTCAATAATTTTACTTTCATGGCTTAAGGAGGAACGAGCGTTGTGGTGGGGTTAATCGGGGTAGGGATCGACTGCTGCCCCGGCACGGTACGAGGGAAAACTCTACCACGTGGTTGCGGAAGGAATTTTGGCAACTCTGTTAGGTTAAACTCAGCTTATTCGTAGCTATTCGTCTAATCGAAAAATTGAATGATTATCGTCTTTTTTTAACTAATTTCTTTGGTTACCTGAGTTTTTTTCATTATTCGATAGAACGATGCTCGAATTTCATTATTAAACTGACAAAAAAAAATTATCTATCGCGAAAAAATGTCAAAAAAATTCTCCGACGCGGGCTTCCCCAAGAGCCCATGTATTTTCCATTGCACAAACAATAATAAAAAACACTGAAAATTCCCGGTGAGGTAGCTTAAAGTTTTTACTGATGACTTGGAAGAGATTTATCTTCATAGTAAGAAAGAAAAAAATCATTTATCTATCAAAAAATAGTCGTGCTCGTCCCTCCTTAACTTTCTTTGCCAATTACTAATCCTTCAATCATACGTTATTCATGCATCGCCTTTTGAATGAATTTAGGAA
>JABSMS010027251.1:0-10264 GCA_018902275.1 Aleiodes sp. PSUC_FEM 10030003
TGTATATTGAAATATGTGAAATAGAGTTTATGAATAATTCTAATTATGTAAAGAGAAAATTATTCAAAAAATATATGAATGGATCTCATAAAAATTCTGGTGCTTGCAACATTCTGTGCCTTACAATTTATAATCTCACTTAATCTAGAATATTGATATTGACATTTAAATTTGAAATCAATTAATCATTGAAAATTCATGTTTTGTGTACAATAAAGTCCCACGTATCACTCCACCTGAGTTTCATCACATCCTTAGCTGAGAGTGGTGGCATGCCGTAACTTAAAACTGCAAATTTCCGGAATACAAAAACAATAAATACTACCCAGATCATTATAATCAGTCTTACAAGGGAGACGACGAAGCTCCACCGACAATAGTGAGTTATAAGATAATGGAAATGATCGATCGTAGCTGCAATGAGCATCACTTTAAATATGAAAGCATGTAAATAATGATGTAGAAATAGTGTTCTCTCCACAAAGAAATATGGAAGATAATGGAGTATATAACCAGCAAGTAGAACCTTCCCGAAGAGAATGAAACGGTTCCACTCATTTTCAGAAATATCAAAACAAAGCCTTCGTCTCCTCATCAAGTAGAAGACTAGGAGTATTGAATAAATTACAACGGTAATTGTCCCGGAATACCATATAACGATGTTTCCAAGAAGATGTACTTGAGCATTGCTGTCTGGTGCAACCCAATATGCGATTCCTCGTGTCATGAGTGGCCACTCGAGCGGTCCACTAGAATACATGTGACTATTTTGATTCTCTTGACTACCGAACAACATTTTAATCTGCAGTTCAATGAATTTTTGCCAAAATGACAATTTAGTTGGCTTCAAAGGAATCATTTCGGCGTTGAGCAATTCTCTCTCGCGCTGCTTCTGATCATCGCTCTTGGTATACCTGTGCTCCTCAACATTCCACACTGCATTGTCCTGTTCAATAAGCTTATCGGCAACAACCTCATGCTGATTGAATCCCCAATCGGGTAATTGACGTCCACTGAACTTGAGTGCATACTCAGTACTTAGATGTATCAATCTAACTTGACTCTGAATGGCATACCAAATATCACCAAACTGATCTCTATTAGCAATTTCAATCTTCCATAAATTCTGCGCGGGCATTGAGACATTATAATCAATATAGCATGAGACTTCTTGGCTCTGTGGTGTCATTGGTGCTGCTACATCATGTGAATTCAATGCTCTACTTGTGATACCATGCACAAGCTGAACAACATCACCATGTTTGAGTGGCACTATAGGCCTAGATACAACCAAATCATTGACATCTGGTCTCTTAACTATCCACCAATTATTCACATCTTTGAATGAATAACAAGTGACTTGCTGTTGATGTGAACTACCACGACCATCGGGATATCTCAAGGGATATACAGCATTGTGACTGTGTAACCAGCAAGCTCGACCGAAAGTGTGCCTCAGAGTTATTTGGGAACCATGTGTTACTTCTAACGGTTGTCCTTTGGTAATACTGGCTAAACCACCCTCCAAACTTGCTTGAAAAGCACTTGTCATGACTGCATCATGGGGTCCAGCTCTTGTCAATATCGACAAATGAATGTAAAAAACTCCAAGATAGATTGTCGTAAAAGCCACACTAATTACAAAAATTCTGGCCAACAAGTGTCCCACTAGTGCAGCATTTGAGAAACTTTTTCTTGGCAGAAGGCTCCAATAGTCTCGAGCTACTATTGTTAATGCCAATACTAGTGAATAAAACCCAACATATTTGACACACATAGCGCAAGTTAAACTACCAATTGACAATGTCAGCCAAATCCACCACGAAATTCTCATTGGATTATCCATGACTTTGCGGAATTTCATTGTGCAAAGTAATCCGAATAGTGAAAATTCAATGAGAATACTCTCCATGAGGATGAAACGCGACTGAGTGAGAAATGCATTGTCAAGAAGTAGCATTAATCCAGCGATAGCTGCACTCCATGGTTTTAAACCGAGTTCAAGTGCCAAATGATACACCGTAGGCAGAATGAGACTTCCAAAGATTGCTGGTACAATTCTCAGGGCAAATAGAGGCACAGATTCAGAATAAGGACTTCCAATTCTGTCAAATTTGAATTCTCCATCAAAATCAGCCAAATAGGCAACTGCAGCAATTAATTGTTTACCAAGAGGCGGGTGAGAATCAAAGAAGAATGTTCTCTTCATGTATAGTCCCACATATTTTCCATAGTGCAGCTCATCAAAGACAATACTACGAGGCTCCTCGAGTCTGTACAGTCTAGTAACTATTCCGGCAAATAGAAGAAGTAAAGCCACCACGTCAAACTCGAGATTTACCACTATTCTACTCGGTGAATATATTTGCTGTTTCCAGGCGATTGGCTCATCTTCACTTACCTAGAAATAGCAATGAAACATACGATCAAAATAATTATTCTTCAAATTATAGAAATCAGGAAATAATTTTCATCATTACCTTCTCAATTGGCTCTTTTTCAATTGCTTTAATACACCTATTTTTTACACATTCCTCGGAAGACTCAAACTCGCCGCTTTCAATTATCGTTTTATGCCTAGTCTCTTGTATCTTTGATTTTCTATTTCTCACCTCCATTGTCTTTGAGCGATTGAATTCATCTATAATAACTCTCTTAAACTGTGCGTCAATTGAATCTATAGTATTTATTTTCTTTCGATGATAAAATAAGAGAGTTTTTACACTTGGAATAATACCGAAAAAGAACAGTTACTTTTCAAGTCTTGAGAGGGAGAGAAAGACAGAAGGGGAGGGGACATATCTAACCACTTCTCTGCAGCATTGTCGGTGTGCTCCAATCATTTGCAGTATGAGGTAAAAATCTTTGATATAACGGTACTACCGTCCCATCATCTACACCTCTTCAAGTATGTTAGAAAGAGCCGTGCACACATTTCTTCCAACGCAATAATGCATATAACATTGAGAATGAAAAAAGTTTATGTCTTTATACCTGTTGAGAGTGGCAATGATCAACGGATGGTTGTTAAATTATTATTGTAGTAGTTTACTGATTTGTGTAGTGGAAGAGAGAGATGGAGGAATCACATTGTAGTTAGTACTGAATAACGCCGCGTTAAAGAGCGACACATCAGTCAGAAAAGTGGCGTAATCCCACGTAGCCGCACGATAGCGGTTGATGCATCATAACATTTTAGGTTATTTTATTACTTGATAAACAATACAAAAAAAACAAAATGTACAACAAGTTGATTAAATTTATTTCAACTTCAATATTTGTGTATACAATAATAATACATAATACAGAATCATCAGTGATTAGAAAGAAAGATCCCTATGAGAGTGTAACGAATGATCAGGGACTGTATAATGCAAGTGATGATGTTGTTGTTTTGAATGTCACTAATTTAAAAAATATAATCAGCAATGGTGATACCGCATGGTTGGTTGAATTTTACAATAGCTGGTGTGGTTTTTGCCAACGTTTCGCACCAACGTGGAAATCGCTTGCCCGCAGCGTCATTGGTAAATTAAATTGTTTTTCCTCTATCTGCTTCCCCTCAGTTAATAGTTGATTATTACTAAACATCATGTCATGATTTCTCATGATGGGTTTCAGGATGGAGTGACATTATCACTGTAGCAGCTATAGACTGTGCCAATGACGATAATAATCCTTTGTGTCGTGATTACGAAATAATGCGTTATCCCACAATAAGATATTTTTCACCTGGTGATAATTCGCATGGGATTGATGTAGAAAAAGGCAAGGATGAAGAACCGATTAGACAAGGAATGATAGAACAATTACAAAAGGACCAGCAGAATGGAAAAGGCGGTACATGGCCAAATATTGCACCATATAGGTATTATTTTCAGTTTGTTGCCTAATTTCTTTTTCCTATATCATTCATGTTACCTGAAGAAAATTTTCAGGGGGAACGATTTGAAGGATGTTTGGAAAGCAGTTCCTGATACTGTTAAATATCACTTTTTTCTTTTTGAAAATACAACGTCTTTCCTAGGATCAGAAGTAATACTGGATTTGCACACTGTGAAAAATCTTCAAATACGGAGGATCACAAGGGATAATCAATGGTTGTGCTTGATGTACAAGGTCGTAAATTTTCCAACTCTGATTGTGTTGGACAGAGAGGAAAATCAAATTCGATTAAAATTATCAGTACCAACGAGAGAGGGGACTGTCCAGGTCATCAAAGACTTTATGAAATCAAAGGGACTGATAGCTGAACCTGAGAAACCAGCAGCAGTAGAAGTTAATAATGTGGAAAAAAGTCAAAATAATGTATCAAATAATAAGCGAGGAAATTCAGTTGAATCTAAGAAAGATATACTATATCAGTCGGATTTAGAAAATGCTTTACGTTATTCATTGAAACGCGAAATACCTCTGAAGAAATTGATTGAAGGACCACGATTCCAAGCACTCAAGGACTTTTTGGAAGTAATCTCTAAATATTTTCCCTTGAAACGAGGAAATTCCGAATTTTTGACAAAACTCTACGACGAAATAAAAAAACGCACGGATGTAATGGGTTCAGATTTTAAGAAATTGGTATTATCAAGTGAGGAAGAAATGTCCCCGGTGTTTACCGAGGATGGTGGATGGATTGGATGTGCTGGTAGTTCACCACAATTTCGAGGGTATCCCTGTGGTCTCTGGACACTCTTTCACACATTGACGGTGAATCATGCTGCAGCTTTTGTGGATGAGGAGACAGGTTCTCGGAGTGTAGGCATGATTCTCAATGCAATGTATGGCTATATTAAATATTTCTTTGGTTGTGCCGATTGCGCTGAACATTTCATGGGAATGGCAAAGGAATATAAACTATCTGAAGTAGAGAGCGTTGATAGCACAATTTTGTGGCTCTGGAGGGCACACAATCAAGTGAATTTGAGGCTTGCTGGTGATGCCACAGAGGATCCAGAATTTCCAAAAATTCAATATCCCTCTCAAGAAAATTGCAAAATGTGCAGAAACTCTGATGGCAGTTGGAACGAGCCAGAAATTCTTAATTATCTCAAGAGAAAATATGGATACGCGGGAATAATTTATGGCGATAAGGATAATGGTGGAGATGAACGAGTTTCAAAGCCTCGCAGAGATCCTTTATCGGCTGAAACATACATAACTGTGCAGAAAAAGACTGGATGGGATTTTACCATATTTGACATCAGTATTTGTGTTGTACTCTACGTTGCTTCTGCTGCAATACTTGTTTTAGTTTGTATTAAATTTGCAGTCAAACGATCGAGTAAAAGAAAAGTATACATACACACTTTACTTGGTCGAGTCTGATAATTATATATTTTAAGATTCATGAATGATTTCTCTCTTTTATACTTATGTGTATATATTTATGAGCATATTGTATATATGGAATATGTAAAATTTTTAATAATATACTCCTCGATGTACCGCCGTCCATTGGCATCGATTTTAAACTTTATATAATGATTGATGATATTAATAAAAGTGATTTGAAATAATAATTTGGGAAATTTATTAAATTTTTACCATAAAAATGTGCAAAAAAAAATAAATGAACGTTAGCTGAGCGATTGTAGCATGTTTATTGAGCTTACGTCATATACAACGTGCGATTAAGAAAATTTCAATCATTTTTCTGTCGATCAAATTCCAGTAAAATTGAAGGAAGATATTATTGCCTTCTCATTCGAGAATAAATTGAAATTATTCAACCAAGCCAACTAATAATATAAATAAAAAATAAATGCATATATATAATAAAAAAGAAAAATTAACGTTTCCAGTTATCGACCAGAGCGCGGGGTCAATAGGCCATGCTTGATCTAAATATAGCATAAGGCCGTAGAAATTAGAGGAAAGCTGGAGAATGACAGAATAGGGCCAGGACGGACTGATTTTCATGATGATCAAAAGTTGTTTGCTTGAGAAACTTTTCAAAGATACCGAATGTGAAGGAGATCAAGAGAAAACACATTACTGAAGAAAGCTTTCTTCACTAAGATTCATTCAAGATCGGCGAGGTCGAGGATTTTTAGTCTTTTGGTGAGGATAGGCGAAGAGGGTGCTGCCTGGTACGCTCGTAAGCTCTATTATCCTTCAACCCCTCTATCCACTCCTGATCTTATCCCTCAACCCCTCGATCCTTTCATACCTTTGCCGTTTACTCTGCGCCTGCGGAATTCCGTATCTTTTCGCATATACATTTACAAATGTCAGGGGTTTCTTGGCGTGTACTTACCAGCTGTGCGCCTCCAGTCACTACTTGAAATTGTGATTCCAATTCCGTACCTGCATAGTCCATAGATTAATTCATTCTCTTGCTGGATAATAAATTAGTAAATAGAGGGAGAGAGAAGGGAAATAGAGTAATGAGTGACAATCGTTTTTTTATGATAATATTACTCTGTCATGTATTCTCTTCTTGAAGAAAGAAGGAACCAAGTTCGTACCAGATGAACTCTTCAACAGGTAGTTCCTATACATTATCATTATTATGAATTGACTTTTGAGTGGTTGTAGCTATCAAGGCAAGCATGACTTCTTGAAATTCTGAGTTATACACGTGCTCACACGAATGAGCGCCCGGGATAATAATGATGATGATGACGATGATGATGTTACGACGGCTCAATACAATGAGGAGAAAACGCTGGAGGATGTTTCGTATAAAATGGAAACTCCAACAAGTTTGAATGAAAATCATCAAAGTAATAACGATAATGACAATGATAATGAAGAAAATGGAAACGTTTTACCAAATCTATCTATTAATGGTAAGAAGAATTATTTCTGATTAATTTTTATCACCTTACGGATTTAATCATTTTCTACAATAGAATCAGCACCAATAGCGGCCTTGCCCGCGACCCTTCAAGAACGTTTTCTTCACATAAAACAAATTGTAAAGGAGGCAATAGAATTACACCACACATTTATGATTTACGGCCGTGCCAAGGTCGTGCGTGAATGCATGTTGAAGCGAGGATGGATTGAAAAATTGTGCCGTAGAAATAGCAATGGTGAAAGAGTAAAATATTTCCCAGAGCGAACAACTAAGCGTTCACGAAATTTGAATTTTACAGCAGACAACCAGCAACCGCAGAATCAACCGATAATTCAACCGAATGGACAAACCCATGTTAGTGTGGATACGAGTCCTGTCGTTCTTCTATCGGGTATCGGAGATCTCAGAGATGACCACAGTCAGAGATTACTAATTTCAAAGATGTTGGCTAATCATACAGTTGATTTCCTGTGGAACTCTGGCTCAGAATGGCCAGGTTGGCCAAGTCAGGATAATAAAACAACTATATTCAATCGGTACTCAAGAGCTGGATTTACATCCAAAGTAAGAATTCATCAATTAGTAATTATTGATTATGATTTCTATTGCATTTCTTATTATAATTTTCAATTATTAGGTTGGACTTTGCGCAAATGTTAGACAAATGCATTGGTATTATGAGCCAGGTGTGGCCAATACTTTATTTCCACGGTGTTACAACATTTGCCAAGCTGATCACATGCATGCATTTATTGAGGACTTTAGGTTTGACAATAATCGAATCATTTATCAAGTTGTAGGTAATTTATTGTGGGGATTTTTCCTTCAGACACACTGCCTGTTTGAGTATTCTAAAGTGGTTCGTAGATAAGGTAAATAATGAGGGTGAGAATTCCGCGGTTACCTCGAGCGGCACTATACCACTCAAAGCCCTTGACTTTGCGATAAGACGTTGCAGTGATTACGTTGATGCACAATCACACGAGGACATTGATAAAGAGAGCGAGAGGGTTTGGTCTCATCAATGGGACCAATTCATTACCTGGTATTATAAGATTGTTCATGAAGAGGACATTTTTTTTGGGACTAATGTCACTGTACATGTGAGTTGGAGAAAAACTTACTGCCTTAAAGTTTGATTATTATGCTTATTACTATTCATTTTCATTATCGCCCTGTTAGAAATATTTACTGGCAGCTAAACACACATTGAAAAGAATGCGAAAATACTGGCATCAACTTGACATGGACGGTATATCGAACATCTGGATTTTAAAGCCGGGAAATAAAAGTAGAGGTCGTGGAATTGTCCTAATTAATAAAATTGAGGACGTTATTGCGAAAGTTAATCCTGCAAACAAATCAGATACTCGCTATGTAGTTCAAAAATACATTGGTAATTGATTATTATATTATCCTATGAATAATACAATGAATTAATGATATGAAATTAGTGTAAAATAATTGCAGAAAGGCCATTATTAATACACAACACGAAATTCGACATAAGGCAATGGTTCATCGTGACGTGCGCTCAACCACTGACTTTATGGATGTACAGGTGCGTTTTAACTTGGGTGGCTCGCGTGCCTGGACAAATCTAAAAATATAACTGCTCTAATGGATTCGCAACGGAATTATATCTCCAGTATAGATGGTAGCCAATAAAATTACGTGCTACTTTTGGTCAGATCTAAAAGTTTGTTTGGCCGACTCTTCCGTAAATGCGAAATTTTCGTGATTATATGCATGTGCTTTGAAATAGTTAGCGATCCACTTCAGAAATTACTTACAATGAATTGATCGAGCTTTAACCTAGTTCTTTCAAATGTCATGGTTCTATATCCTTCTGAGTCCTATATTACAGAATTACAACTGTATTTATACTTAATTTTTCAAATCATTGTCTATTTGAATTTTTTATAGGGAAAGCTATCTGAGATTTTGCTCTCAAGAGTTTCGACTGAGTGATCTCCATGAGTCGGTACATCTTTCCAATCATGCTGTACAATGTAAATACAAAAATAGTCCGGAGAGAAGTGCCGCATTGCCACCAGATAATATGTGGGATGCCACAACATTCAAGCATTTCCTCAAGTCAATAAATTTTCCTCCATTCATATATTCATTCTCCAATAATTCATTCCATGTATCATATCGAATATTCATGAATGCTTTTAGATCTCAAGGTCACAGTAGTGCATGGGAGGAAATGATATATCCAGGAATGAAACAAGGACTCGTTGGATCATTATTAGCAAGTCAAGAAGCAATGGATAGACGAAAAAATAGTTTTGAAGTCTATGGGGCTGATTTCATGGTTATGGAAGATTTTTCCGTTTGGCTCATCGAGATCAATAGTCATCCGGATATGAGTTACTCTACAAGTGTCACTAGTAGATTGTGCAAACAAGTCATGGAGGACATTGTAAAGGGTACTGAACGCTTAATAATTCACATTGGCAATCTATTACAACAATTATTTTCAATTTCAGTTGTAATTGATTTCCGCGAAGACAAGAATGCTGACACTGGCCTCTTTGAGCTGGTATATAAACAGAGAATGCCAAATTGTCAGCCCTACTTAGGTTCTGCATTGTCTGTTCAAGGGACAAAAATTAATTCTAATGAGAAAAAGTTAACTAATTTGGACTCAAGGCTTGTGCCCAAGTTTCCATTGGTAACAATAATAAGCTCAATCATTCATTTTTATTATGAAAAATAATTAAAGAAATCTTTCATTCTACTAAACTTTTCAGACCTGTTTGTCAAGCAGAAAAAAATCGAGTAACAACAGTTTTATTGGTCCCGTCATCGTTGATCTTATTGAAGAATTAGAAATTCAACTGGATCGTGAATTACATGCTCACTGTAAACTAGAATCTCCAGTAGATTCGAACAATTCCTCACCGATAACATCTTCCCCCATTTTATCGTCTTCAAGAAATTCATTGGCGTTAACTCACGGTAAAATCGAGGCTACTTCACCTATTTCGATAACAGCTGGTAGTTCTGGTGATGCTAGCTCAATTGCTAAATCGCCCACTCAACTAACACAAGTAAAATTATTCGAATCAATTCACACGAATCCCATTGATGAAATTATTATCATCACAATTTTCATTATGATTTTCAATAGACTACACCGAAAAGCAGCCGAATTACTGATTCACCTGTCAAGACTCCAAGCAAATTGAAAAGAATTACTAAAGCACTGTCTCCACTAAGGCAAAATGTTATTCCTAAAATGAGTAAAAGTAAGCGAGAAACACCTAAGACTGCCATCGAATTGAGATCAAGCAAATTAGACAGAAATAAAATTCCAAATGAGGAAAAAGTGAGTACAAACGTTAATTTAATAGTGGAAGGTGGGGTAAAATGGACACTTGAATTGAACGGTTCGAGATAGAGATTTTCTGATTCCATTGGAAAGCTGAGCAAATTTTAGTAAAAATACAGGTG
>JABSMS010027262.1:0-10264 GCA_018902275.1 Aleiodes sp. PSUC_FEM 10030003
ACAGTATAAAAATGGACCTTAAATACTGTGGGTGGTCGTATAAACACGGTATTTTCATGGTATATACACGGTATAAATACGGTATTTTTACGGTATTCAAAAAGCCGTCAGGGTATTTTTTAATTCATTGATTGAGAGTGTTTTTTTAAAATCACCTGCGTTACATTACCACGACGCCACTGCAGTGCCTCTTTGGCTACGACATTTCTCAATGCAGGATCACTGCGGAATAAAAATTGCTTGGCAGTGATTTGTTCCCCATTTTGCTTCTGGGCTCTTTCCAAGTGAAGCCTCTGTAATAGCGGCTGTAACAGCGACTCTGGCAGTGACCACATGACAATATCAGTAAGTCCAGAATATTCATCATTTGCTAATTCAATATCACGTTCAGTTATCTGAAAGGAAAAGAAAGAATTTTTTTTAATTATATAAGATCAAATCAAATATGCGTTCATTTTTTTCCTCGAATTATCGTGAAAAATAGAGGATAGAGAAATTTTTGTAGCTCTTAAAATTCCCTACGAAATATTGGTAACCACCGAAATTTCTCTATCTCCATTTTGTTTTGTGAAATGTCGACAATCGGTTTTCACTCTGATTAATTAGTAATAATATCATCGAACTTTACCTCTTTTCCATTGATAACTTTGAGGCCCCAGTGTGCCAGCCGGAAAATAGCATAAATCCTCCAATCCTTCGATATAATTGGATTTCCCTCAGGTTCAATCTGTATACTACTTAATCCTTGGACCTCGGCTAGAGCATTTAGTTGCCCCAAATGGCTAATATTTGTTTCTTTGAATATAAAATTATCGGCATTTGAAAAACGTAATTTTAACTTATTTAATACTGTTGCAATGCCGTTGAATTGCACGTAATTAAATTTAACTGTATTAACATCGTTAGCTTTTGTTGCATCCCATGGACGGTCAATAAAACGCAGTGCACCCTGACCGTAAACATTTAAACAACGTCCAACAATTTCAACTAGGTAATCGCCACCTGAAAGATAATTAGCTAATTGATTGCGGAGTGATTTAGATGGAATTTTTGGGTTATTAAATAATTAATGAAATGAGGAAAACGAGATAAATTTCGATGCGAGTTCAATTTTCGCGTAATGTTCCTGAATGGAAGACAGATGGAGAAATTTTTGCAGGCATTTTTTTTGTGGAAAAAATAAGAGATACAAAAAAGGTTTGTGACAAAAAAAATTCTATCTCTCAGATTCTGAGATATTCATGGAAAACTAATGAAGAGGTGAATTAATTTTGTTTTTGCCATATTCGATTATAAAAAGTTTTCTTCACCTTTGATAATGAAGAATTTTTTGATTATTGTCTTCCCTATGAAGCGCTGTGGTATAATTTTTTTTTAGAAGACGCGTAGGAGTTGAACGAGTCGTATCCACTCGTGAAATTGAGGGACGTTTAATCAGGGATTTCCATGAATATTTCTTCGACAAACGAGACATTCTTTTCAACTCTTTCAATTCTTTTCTCTCCCCAACAAACTGCGAACATTATAAGCTCACCTTGTTCCTTCTCCTTTGGAGGATTAGGCGGAGGCGGCGTAACAGTCACCACCGCCCTGTGTTTAGTTCTGGCAGTAGCAGCCCTATTACTCTTATAATGCACCATCTTCTTTGTCTGCGCACTCTTAACTCTGCTCCTATCGTCTTCCGAATCTTCATAATCATCAGCCTTCGGCGTCGACGAGCTGCTAGATTCAACCGTCGACTTGTTACTATCCAAGCTACTTGTCTTCAAATTACTCAAGCTAAAATCTCCGCAAAAATTCCTAGCATCCTCAACAAGACTGAAGAATTCTGTAGCATCTCTGCTGTAAAATCCACCAGTCGAATTAGCTTTAACGCGCGCTTTGAAAACTTTAACATCTTTCTCCTCTCTCTTCATTAACTCAGGAGCACTGCAGCTATAAAAATGGTAACCTATCAAAATACTATTGAACTGTGACAGAAAAGGGCGGGATACAATGAACCCCTGGGGCAAAATGAATCTCCATAAATTAATCCACACAAATCATGAAGAACTTTAGATTTTTTCATATTTGAAAAATTTATTTTGTGCGTCCAGAAACCTTTCCTTTTTTTCTAATGAGATTTAGAAAAATTTCAATAATAAATTCCAAAACTGTTCAGAATGAGAAAATTCTGATGAAAAGAAAACTGGATTTTTCTCATCACTTGTGGAAAATAAATATTTTTTCCTTCAAAATTTGAAGAATGCAAGTTTTTATGAAAATTTAAAAAATCTATTTTTTGATAACTTTTATCATTTTTGAGTTTTCCTTTTCTCTTTAAATTTTGAAAATTCCGATTTTTTCCATGATTGTGATTAGGAATTTTCCATGCCTCCTTGGCAGTGACATTTAGGGAATTCTATCCGGAATTTTTTGGTGTCGGGTTCATTTTGCCCTATCTTGCCCTAATACACGTTGAAATATCACCAAAAATATTACTTGCCATAATAGTACGTTATTAAGATATTACAAGATTACAAGATCCAGAATGCAAGGCGCGAGGACGAAAAGATCGTGAATACTGTTAGCTTCAGGCAATGTAGAGGGTTCTAATAAGTTACCTTCCTGTTCGTAAAAACTGAGAACCAACGTCTCGACCTTATTAATCAGTAATATTTTTTAGTTCCGATATTTTGAACTCGTTATATTCTTTCTCATATTCTGGCATTGTAATGTTCTTTTTGCGATATTTCGATGTGATATTATTAGATTGTTATATTTTCCAAGTAACCTATAAAAATTATTCTTCTCCCCATCAACCGAGACTGCTCGCGATCCCTTCAACAAGTGATTTCGCAGACCAGTCTTGAGGCTCTCATGACTCTCAGAGCTCTCCAATTCGCTGTCAGTCGTGATATCCATGCTGTCCATCATCGAACTTCCCTTTGGATTCCTCAGTCCCTCATTAATTTTACTGTTCGTTAAATTGTTGATGATCGGTACTAAAATAGGCGGCAGCTTAAAATCCAATGCATTAACTTTGTTGATGTTCTCCAATCTGAAGAGCCCGTCGCTCGAGTTGCTCCTCTTCTTGAATTGTATTTTCTTAGCTTCAACTTTCTCATTAATCGACGTTAGCGAACCAAATCCGCGGCTTTTAGCCTCACCCAGGCTCTTTAACTTGACTGTATCGAACTTGTTGGAATTCTGGAGGTTAAGACCTCGGATTTTTTCGTTCTTTATATTGTTCAATTTGGTCGAACTGGTGAAGCACTTCGTTTGCGATCTTAGAAGCTCCCAGTTTGTTTTCGCATTCGTTATCACCTCTTCTCTCCGCACGTTCACGCAAACCTGTGTACTCAAGTCGAGGAACGCTGAGTTTGACTGCTCTTTCGTGGTGCGCCAGGCCATCGCTGCTCTGCGGACTTGCTCATTTACCTGCATCGTTGATAGAAGCGCGAGATTCGGCAGATAAGAGACGAGGAACGACACACAATCGGCCGAAAGAGTTACTGGATTGCCGTCGATCGTTACCTCGCGGATCTGCAAGGCTTTAGCGAGAGAGCCCATATCTTCGATCTTCTGAATGTCATTGTTGCTGAGGTAGAGCTTCTGGAGCTGGGGCGTTTCTCCAAAGCCGAGGAGCTTCTTTATTTTATTCCTCTTCAAGTTCAATTCCTTCAGTGATATCAATCCGTGGAAATCGTTGAAGCCAATGACTTTGACGTTATTACCAGCTAGGTTGAGGACCTTCAGCGAGGACAGGTCCTCGAGACCCGATACCTGAACTATCTGATTCCCGTGGAGATCGAGAACTTCGAGTTTAATCAATGGCTTCAAGCCTTCGATCTTTTTTATCCGATTCTTACCGATTAGAAGCACTCGCAGATTCTCTAGCGGCGTCAAGTCACTGATTTTCTCGATCTGATTGTCGTAGAGATCGAGAAAAACTAGTTTTGTTAGGTGGGAAAAATTATCACCTTCAATTTTTGAGAGTAGATTGTGCTGCAGCGACATAAGACGGAGTTTTGGCTCGCCAAGGATGTCAGGAAAGGTTGTGAGACCACGGCGGTCCAGGCAAATTCGGTCGGGATTCTTCTCGCGTTCTTGAGGGGTGCGAGATGCCACCACTGTTCTACCCTCTCCAGCCTGCTGCAGTGCGACGACGTCACAGCCGCCAGTTTCGGCATCCTCGAATGTGAACGTTGAGCTTGCAGAGCTGATTGAAATTGATGAATTAATTCGGTGGTTAAGGGGATTTTAACAATTGGATTTGGCTCATTTTGGGAACATTTCGTTCCGTTTTTTTTTGTTCCCTTAATTTTCGCGATAAGTATATTTTTAAAAGTTATAGACATGTAATCGAAAGAAAAAATGAACTTTTTAATTAAGCGAAAATCTGTAACAAGGTTAACAGAAAATTGCAGTTCTAAGAACTTAACGCAGTTTTAGGTATTATTGTTAAATTCTGAAAAAAAAATCAAGCATAACTACAAATTTTAACGGACGATCAAATAATATTTCTATTTGGAGGTCCTGGAATTTCATTTCTAGTTAAGGAAAAGTCAGGGAATTTCGAAATTGGATTTCAATCGCCACCCTGCCGAAATTCTCAGGATGAAATGTGAAAAAATTAACTGTGGAAAAATGAATGAAAATTTGTCATGGACATTGTGTTGGAAAATAGAGTTAGAGAAATTTATTAGAATAATCAATTTTTCAGTGAATTTTTGAAGAAATTGAATCTCCAGGTTCTTTCAACAAGAATGCATTCATATTTTCCACGAAAAATTAAGCTTCTGTTGATTTTCTATGTTTTTTTTTTAATTCGTCACGAAAAATTGAGGTTCCTCTTGAAAAATCGAACTTCCTATTTCCGTGAAAAATTCGATTTTTGCAAGTAGTCAATTTTTTTGAATTCGATTTTTTTGCCCAAAAAATGGATTTTTTTGGCGTTTGCTAAAAAATTCGATTCTTTAATTTTTTCCACAAAATAATTTATCTTTCTCACTTTGTCCTCTAAAAATTCGTTTCTCAGTTTTTGTGCTTTGGAGATACCTCATTCTTGCTACATTCTTGAAAAATTCTTCGTCCTTTGATTTTTTTAAAATTCAGTTATTAGAAATTGACCACCTTCGACGACAAAAAAAATTAATTTCTGGTAAAAATCATAAAAATTAGATTCCTTGACCTCCGAGAAAGGTCTCATCATATTTTTCATTGGCGTACGTTCTCCCCCGTCATCCCCTCCATAATTCTGAGAAATGATTCAAGTCGAATCTTAAAAGAATTCCCCTTCTTCGATCAATCACTATGAATGAATTCTCCGAAATCAAATTTTTCTGGAATTTCCAGATTTCCAACAATTCATCATCCTCATTTTTCTTTTCTCCATAATTGCTCTTAAATAAAAAAAAATATTAACTCACTTCAGAGAGCTGTAGGTACGTTTTGTCAATTTTAATGGAGCTGGAGCACCAGGTAAAATTGGTAATGCTGGTGCAATTGTAAAAAATTGACTATCCTCTTGGTCTGTATCCGTGTGTACAGTTGCCGATTTACCCCTCACGTTAAAGGTCAATTTTTTAGCCTTGAAAAAAACATTATCATCAAACAAACCAATCAATTCACTAATTGTTATGCCATTACCGTTGCTAAGGACAATATACTAACACTTTGTGTCAGTCATTAATTCTTTTAACATCCAATTCAATTTCAAACAATTAATTTACCTGTGACTTAGTACTATTGCTTATTGGCATTACATAACCACCAATATAATCGCCGACATTTGGAGTATTTTCTAGCGGTACTGCCTCCTCTGAAGACAATTGTCGTCACGATATTATCATTGACTTTTTAACAATTTAGTATGTACATATTTTGACATGTATGGATATCTCGAATATCCATATCGTCAGGGATTGAGTTTATTACTGTTTGTTTGTCGTTGCGCTGTCGTGATATTTCCCGGTATGAATTTGAATTATTCCCGCGTCTAATTCCTCCATAAAGCATTGTGCATTTCCGGGTAATGAATTTTTTTACAAAATGCGATAAACTATATTTTTTTCCTTTTTTAATCTATAGAGAAAAAATTAATGTTTTATTTTTATTTATTCAATTATTTATTTATCAGTCAGACTATCTCTTCTTGTATAAACATGGCTTCAATGCGATTTCAGGTAATTTACTCGTTTTTCTCTCAATTTCACCAATTTTTTTGAAATCCATGAAGTAGAAGAGATTGTGGGAGAAATCCTTCCATGTATTTTTGAATCCATAGCTCTCCAATAGTTTGATGAATTCGGTTAGGTTGTCGAAGCGACTCTCGACCTCGGCAATTTTCAAAATCCCACTGAAATTTGTTTGAAAATAAAATGACATAAGCTGGTTATGAAGAGAAAGAGGGAATGAGTTTAGCTTCGGTGGTTTTTTGAGGATATCTCGAGATCTGAAGGAGATGGAGAAATTTTATAAAAATCTTTTGCAACTCTGATTAGGCTCTACAAAAAAGGTCTCAACAAAAAACTTTTTGTTTGCTCACATTCCTGGATGTTTCCAAAACCAAATCAAAGGAAACAACGATTTATCGGCTATTTATCGGATTTTATCGGCTTTTATAAAATATCTCGGAATCTAAGCGGGATAGGAAAATTTTTGTAGAGAAATTTCTTGAGGAAAGTCAAAACGACTTAGAAAGTCTCAACAAAAATTTCTCTATCTCGCTTAAATCCCGAGATAATCTATGAGAACTGGAGAAAACGTGAAGGGAACTAATTCCCTTCACTGAAATTGGTTGTCAAAGGTTTAAAATATAAAAATACAAAAATACAAAAATATAAAAATTTAAAATACAAAAATATAAAAAGACAGCTACTAACTCTTTCTTTAAAACACGATTGGCCTCTCGTAAATAATCATTCAAGTTAGTTCCCATCAATGACAAACAAAAAACTACAACATTAATTCCACCCATTAAAAGTGGAGTGTGAGCCATATCACATGCTGTAATTTTTTCATTAACTGCTACTAGATCGAACGAGTGGACTTTCTGTGGGACTGAATCAGCCAATTTCCCTTCTCCACATCCAAAATCAGCGATTATGTAATCCTTCGGCCTGCAAAAAATTAATTACACGGTTAGCAGTTCAAATCGACGATTAACTGGGAGAACTAGAACAATGGATTTCGATTGTCATTTTTATTTTTGCGACTACCTCGAGATCTCGTGGAGATACAAAATTTCCTACAGAGTCTTTGTAATAAGTCCCATTCTGCCCTACAAAAAAGATCTCTACGAAATTTTCGCTATCTCCTCTCAATTCCGAGATATTCAGGAAAAAGAGGGTAAAGGGAAAGGTAGCAGCGAGAATATTTACGATAGAATTTTTCAGACGTTTCCATTGTAAAGCTGAGGAAATTTTCGATAGGAAACATGTGCCAAAACTCGTTTTTGACATTTTCTTCAATATTCGGTCCTCTTCATTACAAAAAATGAGTTGTTGGCAAATAGGGTAAATTGTCCAATCAATGAACGATTAAGAACATTTTCTAATTGTTGAATGATTAAAATCCGATAATCATCTGGGTTGAAGATTATATCAATTATAATTAATTCAAGATTTAATGTAGATTAGAAAAAAAATACAATATTTAATTCTACTGACTGAATAAATTAAACTACAGTTATTTGTGTAAGAACGTCACTTTTATCAATGAATAAACGTATATTGTCCTCCACAAGGAATGTTCCGAATGAACATAATAAGCATCAACGAGATTTTTACATGAAAGACTATTTCAAGATAAAGAAAAATTACGAATAATAATACTAAAATAATCATATTACTTATTTTCAATCACACTCGCTCATTTATTAGTCCAATTACCGTATTTTTGGTTCTAACTCTCGTAGTGACTAGCAGATGATCGCAAATCAAAGCTGGGATAATTTTCCGTCGACTTCACATAAATTGAATGGATTATTGATAATTAAAGGAGATTCTATTCAAATCAAATCGATACCGAATTTTCTCGGCTGCCATTTGCGAACACCCGCAATATTCTACGACAATTGAAACCAGAGATATTGGCGAGAGACTGAAAATTCCCAGCGAAAACACTTGAATTCAAAGAAGAATTAAAAAGCAATTTCAACGAATAATTTCCATCGGGACTTTCCTCAACTATTAAATGGAATCATTGAAAAAAATTTTATCGCGCATCCAAAGAAAGAAAGTCTTGTTTTAGTCATGATTGAAGTCCTCCAAATTTGGAGTGATCACTGTTATCATCCTTCATCAAAATTCTAATTATCCCGTATATTTTGGTAAAATTATGTGTATTTGTATTCTTCCTTCTTTTATTTCCGTTCAAGACAAAAGACCGACATGTTGGAGGATTTGTAACAATCATTTTTTTCATTAATAAATTAATTTCTACTCCACCGATTAAGCCATTATTTCATCAAAAAAATTGTGAAAATGGTCAAAAATATTTAAAAAAAAAATCTGTCCAATTTAGAGTCAAATAAATGTAACCTGAGGACTCTACATTGATGTCTAAACGTTGATACAAAATTACTATGCCATCATTTCCGTCCATCTC
This sequence comes from Aleiodes sp. PSUC_FEM 10030003, assembly GCA_018902275.1. NCBI lineage: Eukaryota > Metazoa > Arthropoda > Insecta > Hymenoptera > Braconidae > Aleiodes > Aleiodes sp. PSUC_FEM 10030003. Next base: position 8,593 of record JABSMS010027262.1, read on the forward strand.
TTCGATTTTTTTATGGCCTCATGAAGAATTGAATGAAATTTCATGAAAAAATAATTATTCAAATGATTTACAGTTTTTTAACCGCAGAAATAATTACGTCCAGTGGATTCAAAGGCCAATGGCTGACCTGCTGCTGATAGCCAGTGTGGTAAGCCATGAAAGCATCTGGATCATCCTTGAACATTTGCTTTGCAACTGTGCTATCATTTTTGTAAAGGGTTTCATTCAAGAATCTGAACCTTGAGACTCGTAACTGAGCCACCATCCTCTCGCGGAGGGACTCAGGTTTATCGTTTCTATCTCTTGTTTTATCAATAGATCTGTTTTTGAGTGCCAACAATTCTTCGATTTTCTGAACATTAATTTTTCCTCTTGTTAACTTCAATTTTTCAACCGCCCTCTTAGTTTTTCTTTCTGCAAATTTCGAATTATCTTGTTTCATTTTGGTTTTTAAATCCGACACTGGATTCTTCTTCTCTCCTTTAGTCTCATTGATTCTATTTTTTTTATTGCTCCTGCTTTTTTTTTCCTGTTCGATTCTTTTTGATTCGTGATTTTCTCCAGAAGATTTTAATTTGTCTGAACGATTATTCTTGGCTGATTCATGCGTCAATTTTTGTTTTCTCGCCTTAAATTTTTTATTTTTATTATCAAATTTACTTTCAAAATTCTGTGATTTTTCTGGGGTATTATCCAATTGTTTCTTTCTTGCCGGGTTTTTGTCAAGATTCGACCTCTTTTTTCGAGGATTTTTCTGCAACAATCAATATTTATATTTAATTGTTATAAATTGTTCAAATGAATGTAATTAACCTTTAAATGATAATTCTCACCTTCGTAAATAATTGTTTGCTGAGATTATCAGCGACTTCGTTGGCGTCCCACTTGTTATTTGCGAATGAAACCATCTTCTGATAATGAAAAATTATTCAATTATGAAGGAAACATTCATTCATATTTTTTTGAAAATTCAATCACGAAATAGAGCACATTGTTTTGGGAGTAGAAAGTTCCTAGCCTTCCCTCACCCCTCCACTTCTTTAGTTTACAAAACGTAATTCATCAATAGAACATCAAGATGAGTTTGTTGCCGATATTTTCGGTTATTAGACAGGCACAATTATTAAAAGCACCGCTGCAGTATGCTCTAACAAAGTGCGGATATGCATTACCAGGTAGATTAACAAATCATCAATTTATTTGTTCTTTAAAACGTTTTTAAATGGAGAAAAACTGTAATGAGGTTATGGGTAGCAACCTCGAAGGCTAATACTCCGTTGGCCTTTAATCAAGGCTACCAATATAACCACGTAGCTTTAATTCCCGCGCGAAATTCAAAACTTAGTAGTGACGGGAGAAAAGAAAGGGTGTTTCGCCCGTGTTTAGTTTTTGACAAATATCTCAGAATCTGAGACATAGGCAAATTTTTGTAGAGAATTTTTTAGTAAAGGGTTAAGAGCGACAACAAAAGTTCCTACCAACATTTCTCTATCTTCAACAGTTTCCGAGATATTCGACCTAAACTATGCAATTGAATTTATGTTTCCTGTGTCTGGTAAGGCGCTCTTGTCAATTAAGGGGTCTGGCCACCCTGGTCTGTCGGAAAATGGGTATATTTTTGAAAAATTCATAACCTGGAAAGTATGAAACGAAATATTGTCATTTTTTAAAA
>JABSMS010027284.1:0-10260 GCA_018902275.1 Aleiodes sp. PSUC_FEM 10030003
AAATAAATATTCACACAGATAAAAATAGTAGGAACAATATCAGTATCTTCTAAAGGAAAAGTAATCTTATGATTCCTAATTAATGATTTTTGTTTTGTTTTTCTTTTTAGATGCAGAATTTTTATAATTGTATTACATATCTTCCACATGGGGGAATGAAGAAGATAGATATTCAACCAAAGATGCCTGTTGTTTTTAAGTGCAGGAACTTCCAGGGTTTCGAGGTAACAGTTTTCTTTGTATTTCTTTATCTGTCTATGTGCATGTACACATACAAAACACAGAACCAGACACACATATATATATACTATATATCCTAAAACAATTCAAAACAAATATTTCCCTTAATAACAATTTAGCGTATCACTCCGATACATATATAAAAAAATTATGACGAGCTGGAATGTTGGATCATATTTTTTTTTATACATAATTAATCACAACTGCTGATGAAGAAGACTGCGCTGCTGCTGCCCTGCGTGATGAATTAGAATTTGCCTTTTTCAGATGTACTGGTGGAGGTGGTGCTGGCAAAGCTGGTACTGTCGGTAAATCAGGCATAGAAATGGTGCTGATGGGTGTCTCATAAAAGCGTTGTATTTGAGACTTGTGAATCGGTGCTGATACATGACTTCTTTTTAGGGGCTTGGCACGTTTTTGACAACAACATAGGAGAATGGAAAATATATTTAGTCCTCTCTTATAAGCTACGATGGACCCAGCGATCATGATGATTGAAATAACTCCAGTGATTCCGCAATTGGTGGAGGTGAATATTCTATGGTAGTACTCTTCCTGATGATGCAGTCCAATTTTCTCTGCCTCATCGATCGTGTGCTGCATGGATTCATCGAATAAATTGGTTTGATCAGGATGTGGTAAGGCGTGTTGTTCAATTTTAGTTAAGATGTTGAATGACTTGGGTGATTCTTTCAAAATAGGCGCCATCTCTGAGATATTTATTGTTTTAGGTATGCTGTAGATCATCGGAAGCTGTGATTCGATCAATCCCGTACCTTCCAACGATATAATGGATGTTTCTGCCGTACAATTTGGATTTATGTGAAGTGTACCCGTGCCATTTATTATGAGCCTATTTGTTTTATCATCTCGACATGAGATTTCTACTTTTTCTGGTTGAATAGCTGAATAGAGCCATCCTTCATCGTTGGTCAACTTGGTCCACTGAGTTTCCAGATTGTTTGTCAGCCTTATATCACAATTCTTATATACCTCTGTCGTCAGTTCTAATTCCGTATTTGTGAGTAATTGATGTTCACAAACTGGGTTATTTCCTGGTTTTCTCATTGGTATTCCTTTAGGGCATGCCAAGCAATTTTCCAAAGGAATACAAGTTTTCAAAAATTCTTCGCTGGTTAAGGCAAATTTGGAATTAAATTTTGAAGTCAAAATGTATCGATGTTGAGGTTCAATATAAGCTGCGATTTTTCGATTGCCCTGCACTGTTTGAGATACTTTACATGGGATTATTTTGTAAAGGTCCATATAGTCTCGAGATATTAGTGGAATATTTATGATGATCAAGAATTTACCTTTGTGAAATCCGGTTTCAATTTTACTAATTTGTGCTAATAGAGCCAGATCAAGTTTCAACTTTGTCAGAGGAAAAACACTGTCAGAAGCCTCCTTTTCAATTTCTGCAACCGCTAATTCGATTCGCTGATTGGTTATTAGAATAGGATCTATTTTTCCATGCTTAGCATCTTCAATTGCTCGTATCACCTTGCTTGTCGTTTCAATATACTTCCTGGCTGCGTATTCAGCCTCGATTGTTATTTTCGATAATCTTTCCAGATATTCTAGGCTAGAAATTTGTTTGGCAATATTATTAGAATTTTCGTAAATTTGTCTTATTTGTTGCTCTGCTTTCCGAATATTCAACGAATTTCTTTCATGATCCTTCTTTATAGAATTTATCTCAGCTTGTATCAAGTGTGTCGAATTACCAATTATGTGGGTAATCTGTCTTTGATCTTGATAAAGGCGATCAATTTCTTTGGAAATATGTTCATGATCACTATAATCCATTGTCCCAAATAACTTTCTGGATATCGTTCCTATAAATCCAAGAAGCGGTGACCTATTGAATCTCTTGGAATCGGAAGAGTTGATGATTGGGGTTTCTAAGATTCTTCCTAAGTGCATCTGCATTTGTTGCAATTCTTTTGAATAATCGTTCATGATGTCATACCCAAGCATATCAAAACAATTGTTCTGGGATTCACTTTTTATACAATCCTGATAACATTTCTCTATTGTCTTCAAACCGGGGAGAGTCTCGCCTAGTAAACCTTGTAGGTCAATTGTTAGCATTAAGCGCCAATTCTTATTGATAATTCTTATCTGGTCAATTTTTTCGAAATAGAGGCCAGGATTGTGAGGTAACGGATTTTGTTGATACATTTTATTTTCAAAAATTTCTTCTGAAGTACTATGCTGCCAAATCATCGTCCAAACAATGAGTTCTATCATCTTCATTTTGTTGAATTCCTTTTTTTCTGAAATGAAAATTCATTTTTTATTCTTCTTAAATTTATCCGTCATATTTATGATTGGCAGTGCTGGTCTCTAAATTTTTGTTTCTTTTCTGTTATTAATTTTAATCGACTCGATAAATTTTTGAACCAATCTTCGCCAGTTCATCAGCTCTTTCATTCCCATATATTCCTTGATGTCCCGGAGTGTACTCAAATTGAACATCAATTTTTTCAATCAATTCAGCCAATTCCTGCAAGAGTTCTCGGTTAACAACGGGTTTTCCTTTTGCGTTCAACCAACCATTTGACTTCCATTTTTGAAGATGTTCCGTCATACAGCTGATGAGATATTTTGAGTCACTTATGATTTTTATTTGATTGATGTCATGCCTCAAACAAATTTTACAAGCCTCAATCGCAGCAGCTGTTTCTGCCGTAATATTGGTTACTCTATTTCCGCTGAGCGTTTTGTAGGTGTTCAATGGGTGATTGTCTGCGAACCAAATTCCGATTCCCGCTATAGCATTCATACACCCGTTGTAGGAGCATGATCCATCTACATAGACCGTTATCCGTTGTTTGGTAGTGCTTTCCATGATTCCCTTGACCTTGATAAATGTTGAAGTCTATATTTGATACATTTACGGTAGGAAGATGAGACATAATTTTATTGGCAGCACTAGTAACTGATGATTAATCATCTTTACAAAGCTTTAGCTTATTGGGATGTTTCATAAATCTGTGACCCTCCTCAGTTTCTAGGTAAACATTTCCTTTTTCTGTAATGCCTACTATCTCATAAGGACCAGTATAATTTTGATCTAATTTATTAATACGTGGTTCTTTTAGCACATAAGCAAATTCTCCAATTACTAGCTTAATTGGTTTTGCATCTCTGTCGTATAAATCCTTAGAGTGTTGCTTAGCCTTTTCTAAGTTCCGAACGGCTATTTCCTGAATCTTGTCCAGCTTAGTAATCAAATCTATCATGTACTGGTTATAGGTTTCAATATTTTCCTCATCATGAATATTCGATGGTAGCCTTGCCCTTTTCCCATATAGCAGTTCAAATGGTGTGAAGTTTGTTGCACTGTGAACTGTTGTATTATAGGAGAACATGGCGTAGGGTAAAAGTTCGTCCCAATCGTTGAATTCATCAGTGTATGCTCTAAGATATTCTGCCAGCACGTGATGACTCCGTTCTAGGGCTCCATTGGATTGGGGTCGGTATCCTGATGTAGTAACATGATGGAATCTGAGCAGTTTCCCCAATTGCGCGATTAATTTACTCAAGAAATTTCTTCCTTTATCTGATAGGATGACCTTCGGACATCCGTACAAAGCTACGTAATTTGTTGCTAAAGCATGTGCCACTGTATGAGCTTTGATATCCGGTAGTGGAATTGCTGCACAATGTTTCGAGAAATTGTCTTGAATTGTTAAAATGTGAAGATTTCCCCTAGGAGTGGGTGGAAGTGGTCCCACGGTGTCAATGGATATCTTATCGAAGCTCTCGCTTGGAGTGTCAGTAATTAACATTGGTTGCTTCGTTTTAACTCTTTCGATCTTTTCCAGTTGGCAAGTTTTGCATTTCTTGATGAAGCGATCAACCTCTTGCTTTATTCCTGGCCAATAAAATCTTTCCCGAATTCTATTGAATGTTTTGACAATGCCTTTATGCCCTCCTGGAAGTGACTCATGACACTCCTTAATAATTTCTGGTCTCAGGGCTTCTGGTGGCATGCTGATTTTGCCATGGCATAAAGTGATTTCGATGTAATGGTATTGAAATTCCTGTTCCAGAAAATATCTAATTCTAATGTCATCATCGATTTCATCTCCCTGCAACGTCATTTTTATTTCTGCAACTTGATATCTTTCCAAGGCCTCTTTCAGATTCTTCAAACATAACTTCAAGACTTTATTCTGAACTTTCTCGAAATGCCACTGCTTTACAATAAGGGTAAAAGTTCTGAATTTGCCACATTTGGTCACAATCACCTGTCCTAGTTGAGGTTTTATCTTACGGATTTGCTCCAAATTTATCAGATTTAAATCTGTCAACAATTTAGTATTCTGTCTAACAGGCTCAGCATCCGCTGCCAAAAAGTGTGCTATATTTCCCCTAACGAAAGTAAGGCCATCTCGGGTTTCTTTGATATTCGCTGCTGATTCATAATGATCACTTTGTGGTATTGTGATTTTATCATCCTGGATCCCATCCACCTGACTTACAATTCTCCCTTGATTGATATAGTTGGGAGAATTCGTTATAATTTGTTCAGAAGGAGAGATAACATGTTCTGATATTGGATAGTTCATGAAAGGATTCTCATTAGCCACCCCCTGTAGCTGCTGCTGTTGAGATTGAATATTCTGATTTGTATCAGTGTCAACCTGGGTAACTATCGTCTGAGAATCTACAGAAGCTGATGAAACAGGATTATTCTCCTTTCCTATTATAGCAGCATTTAAAGTTCCTTCCGTCGTTTTCGGTGATGCTGTTTCCTCAGTCGGAAACAATTCCCTTACAGTAGGTGTGGATCTTTCATTCAAAAGAGTGTTACAACTTGGATGAGGAGATGATCCTGCTAAAGGTGTTTGTACAGTTTTTGGTGTAGGCATGAGAGATTCTCTCCCGATTTTCGTACCAGTGATCACTGAATGACGTGATGAGGTCTTTGGAGTGAGAGTTTTAGGTTCTTTATCATCGTGTGATTTCTCTTCGGGTAAATCTAGTTCATTGGTATCATTATCAGATTTTTGAGACTCTTCAATAGCTTCTTCAGTTTCAGAGGTAGTCATTATCTCGTCCATTGAGTTTATTAATGGTTGAGATTTATTCTCGAATTCTACCATTTTCTCTTCAAATTTCCTGAAGGAATCACTCAGTTCTCTAGCGAATTTTGGATCTACACTGTCCCTCTCTGATCCTAGCTCTGGTATGGTTTGATCAAATTCATCGTTAAAACTCGTACTATGTTCTTCTTGTTCCTTTTCTCTTAATCGGTTGATGAATTCATCAAATTTCTGTAAACTATCTTGTAAGCTAAGGGTGTCCCTACGATTTTCAACGGGATCCTCGTCTTTTTCCTCACTCAACTGTTCAGCCTCAATTATGTTTGGGTAATTTAAGTCCGTCTCTGATAAGACTGCTGGCCGAAAAACATCTTCGCATCCTTCTCCTTCCACTGAAATTTCTAATTCTTCTGCTTCTTTTCCTGAAGAAGTTGGGATTGGTGTCTCTTCTGATGCTGAATCTAAAACTGAAGCTGGTGGTTCCCTCATTGGCATTGGTGGAGTAGCAGTCATTGGTTGTTCCGCAATATTTGCAAATTGACGTTTTCTTGAGTTAACTGTTACTGGAGATCTTCGATAATCTCTGTTCAAACGGTAAGATACAGGAACTTTAGTGCCACTGACGGCCTCGGACATTCGTCTGTTCCTGATTCTGTCAGCTATTGATGTACCTGGGGCATTCTCTGTTGGCAAAGGATGACTGCTAATTCTAACTCGTCGATTCGGGTCACTGATTGATCCAGGTTTTTTTAAACTGGGTTTGAGCTTAGGTTCGACTGGAAGACAAGTAGCAAATAAAACTGTTGCTTCTTCTTCATTCCCCTGCAGAGGATTTTCAGAGAAGGCATCGGCTAATAAAGACTTCTTTTGTTTTCTTATTTCCACTTCAAATGTAAAATCGTTTAACCACGTTTTCCACTTGACCTGTCTGGTTGTCGGGTTACTGGAGTCTCTTAACCAATTCAAAGCTGGACTGTTGGTGACGATGGTGAATGGTACTCCATAGATGTATGGCTTGAATTGCTGCAAAGCATATACAACGGCCAGGCAATCCAACTCTGCTGACGTATATCTAGTCTCAGGACCTCTAAGGGTTCTTGATGCATAAAGGATTGGATGTTCATCCCCTTCTTCATCTTTTTGACTCAATATTCCTCCTAATCCTCTATCAGTGCTGGATACATTGACTATGAATGGCTCCTTCATATCTGGATGATATAGTAAGGAGTCTTCAGTGATGGATAATTTCAGTAGAGTAAAAGCCTCTTGTTGCTTTTGACCCCATTTAAATTTTACGTCTTTCCTAAGCAATTCATTCAGAGGTTGAGCCAATTCTGCGTAATCTTTCACGAATCTTCGGTAATAGTTGCTAAAACCCAGAAATCTTCTGACACCATGTTGGTTTGTTGGAGAAGGCATCTCCATCAATGCCCTTATTTTTGAAGGATCAGGATGAACCCCTTCTTCATCGATGATATGACCCAGATATGCTACCTCTTTCATGAAGAATTTACATTTATCTGGTTGAAGGGTTAATCCATTTTCCCGTAGACAATTGAACAAATTACGCAATCTTTTAACATGTTCTTCGAAAGATTTTGAGTAGACTACGATATCATCCAAGTATACGTAGAGTTCTGCTCCCTTCAGTGCAGCTAGAACTTGATCCATCATTCTTTGGAATATAGGTGGAGAATTTTGAAGTCCAAAAGGCATCCTTTCATACTCATAGTGTCCATTGGGCCCGGTAAAAGCCGTCTTTTCTCGATCTGACTCATCCATTGGCACTTGATGAAACCCACTGGCAAGATCAAATACACTGAAATATTGGGCTCCCCCGAGCTGTGACAGAATTTCAGTTATATCTGGGAGTGGATAAGAGTCTCCAACGGTTTTCTGATTCAAATCTCGGAAGTCAATTACCATTCTCCATCTTTTTCGACCCTGTGAGTCAGCCTTTTTCGGTACGATCCACAAGGGTGAATTATATGGAGATTCTGAATTGCGTATTATGCCTTGTTCCAATAATGAGCTGATTTGTTTATTAATTTCCTCACGATGTTGCGGCGGGTATTTATATTGACGTTTATGCACTGGTTTATCATCCATAGTTCTTATTTTGCAGGTGAAGTTCTTAGCTTTTCCCAGTTTATCCCCTGGCAAATGGAAAACATCAGGAAACTCATGGATGAGTTCGTTAACTTTTACTTGTTCGAAAGCTTTCAAATCTTGTTTAGGTAATGCATTGAGAATATCTTTTGATCGATCAGTAGCAGTCTTATCCACTACAGTAGCTACACAACAGTATGCGGTTTTTGAATCAGTTTCTTTGGCAACATGTACATCAAATGGCTCTATTCTTTGTGGTGGGATCATGACGTTGACCGGTTCATCGGTAGTATTCACAATCATAGCTAAAGCTTTTCCATTTGCAACTCTGATGAGGCTCTCTCCGAGAAAAATTCCTTCTTTTGTTTCAACTTTAGGAAGATAGCCTTCCTTCACTTCAGGATTCTCAATTGGCATATCAATTATCATTCTCACTCGAGGAGGAATTGTAATTGGTTTATTAGGCTTTTTCTCCTCGTACCAGCAGACAGGTTGATTGGGTCGTTTTGCAACAGTTATATTGCGCTGCAAATACCGAATGTCAACTTTTTCTTTAACTAAAAATTCTAGCCCCAATATACCAACTCCTTTAACAGGTAATTCATGATTAATAATATGAAATGGAACATAGGATCCTAAGATTTTTAGACGGACCAAACCCACCGTGGGTATCTCATCCTCAGTTACTCCGACGAGAGATTCAATTAATGGAGGTTCAATTTTTGCGTTGGGACAAATAGATTTCAATTCAATTAAATTAATATCAGCCCCAGTGTCGATGAGGAAACTTTGTTTACTTCCTAACAAATTTTTAACCTTTAAATTTATGCGTGGACCACCCCCAGTGAGTGCTATTCGCCGCCTACGTCGTTGTTTCAAGCATGATGGAAGGCAAAAATGTATCGGTGACAGCGAACTTGTTTTGAAAGTAATCGTATTAGAAAAGAATGAGATTTGGGCCTTTAATTGATTCAATAGTTCATCTCCGATAATTGCATCATATGATCCTACGGAGTTAGGAATTACATGAAACCTGATAGAGACTTCTGAGGTTAAAGGTAACATTGCAACACCTAGAGATCTCATCCTATCACTTGATAATCCAACAATATCGATAGTATTAGCAAAATCTATATTGACCGCATCTTTCAGGCAGCTTATAGAAATTAAGTTGATAGCAGCTCCTGTGTCTATGAGAGCGTTAATTCCGATTGTATTAAGAAATGGGCCTCGCAAGACTATTCTAGGTCCTCCTCCTACGGCACATAAAACTGTTTGACTTTCTACTGTGGGTGGCCGCTGGTCATGGTGTGGAAAGAGTGCTGGACCTGGTTGCTCGTCGATGCACTCTCCCGACGAGCCAGGAACTCGTTTAAATCTTTCACTGAAATGTAATTTTTCGCATTGTTCTGATCAGTACTATTGCTTTTCTCCTCTCTCTGGCCGGCATGTGTGGGGGTAGAGGAAGTCCTTCCACGTTCACGAGATGGATCTCTGGATCGTGAATTCCTATCTGTAGATTGTTGCCTGGAATTTTTCAGTTCCGTCGCTAGCTCCATGAACATTTTCTTGACTTGATTCAACTCTTCTCGGAGAGATGAGTCAAAGTGGCTCGCAGTGTTTTGATTTGCTGTCAGGACTGGCATCGTATTTGGAGGTAGATTAGGTATGACAGGAGGAATGGGCGGGATTATTGGATGAGGAGCTTGCAGGCCCAGTGATTGTTGATAGGCTATAGATGTCAAGAACCTCTGATATTCATCGGGCACCATGGACTGCGCAATTCCTCCCATAGCTACAGTATGAGCAGGAGGAATATGGCCTGGATGGGTCAGAGGGATTTGATTTAGGCTAGTTGTCTGGGGTGATCTTATCAATGGAGGTGGAGGTGTGCTTGGAAGAGGTGGAGGATTTCCATTAGGTTTCATCCATTCATGAAGAAGAGTCGTGACATCTCCTTGTCCATGATGAGCGTTATTCCGATATGGTGATTGAGACCGTGTATGTTGATAAATATTCCCATTTCCATGAATGCGCGATGGTGTTGGAGTATATACTGGAATATGGCTTCTCTGTTGGTTTGTATGATAATTCTGCTGAGATATATTCTGATTTTGAAAGTGGTTCATCATGAGTGATTGAAGGGTTGGATAATCACTTGCAAATTTGTACCCATCATTACTTGGTATCTCGGGAATTGGATATTTTATATTTTGCTTGAAATCGTCGCCCTCAAGAAGTTCGATTGCTTTTTCCACCGTTACAATCCCTTTTGTTCGTAAAGCCTCTCGGATACTGGGTGTAGCATATTCTTTAAATCGAGTGAGGGCTTGACGTTCGACCATCCCTTGGTAAACTTTTTGTTCATCTGCAGCGATCTCTCGTTCGATAGCTTTCAAACCATGCTGTACCAGTACTGCCAATCGCTCTAGGAAACTTTCCAGGGATTCATCCGAAAATTTTACTAACCCGCGCATTTTTTCCAAAAAATAAGATAAATCATGAGTAGAACAAAATCTCTTGTTTAAAATTTTTAGAATTTCCTCTACACTAGTGAGCTTTTTCTTGGCAACGGCTAGTTTCGCTGGGGGTAAAAGACGCTTAAGGATTTGACGTATATATTCTTCTTTTTTTCCGTCTGCCGTGGGAATAGATGGCAAATTGGATCTGACAGCGTATTCAAATTCATCAAGGGAAACATGATCATGACCACCGGAGAAAATGGGAATACTATTAGCTATATCACGAGCTTTAACGTAATCTTCATGGCTGCAAGGAGTCACCGTCGCATCCTCTGTATCGCCCATAAATGTAATATTAACGTTCGACATATTTAGAAATATTTATGTATATA
>JABSMS010027295.1:0-10260 GCA_018902275.1 Aleiodes sp. PSUC_FEM 10030003
CCAGAAAACTCGAATTTTCTAAAATATCAAAAAAATTAATTTTTATACATGTTTTCCACTTGGAATTTCCTCAGCTTTCCAATGGAACTATCAAAATAACTCTGTCTTTGATATTTCCCTCGATTTCTTGCGATTTTCATAACATGTAACATTAAAACTAGGGTACGTCCATTTTACCCCTTGCGTCCATTTTACCCCACCTTCCCCTAATTTTTATGTCTTGAAAATTTGATGTACCTTATTCAGTGAATATCTCGGAAACGGTTCAGTTTAGAGGAATTTATGAAGAGATCTTTTTTGCAGAGAATTTTATGATCTACAAAAAAGCTCTCTTGACAAATTTTCCTAAACCCAATAGTTCCCGAGGTATTCGCAAAACAATGAATTTTTGACCTAATCTTTAATTTCATCGCGTCACTATTTTTTTCCGAACATTTTTGTCTTTGATGATTCAATTAGCGAGTGGAATTCCTTTTTCATAATTCAACCGGCTCTCTAGTATACTGTCGTATGTATCCTTGACCTGCCTCGCATCGTATGATAATCCTGACGGCAGGCAAATAGCTCAGCACTTTCATGTCAGTAAAATATGTAATGGAACAAATAGAGGGAAAAGAGTGTGTTAAAAGGTAGAATGATACAACTCGGAATTTATTCCAGGTTATGCTGATGGATTGTGTGGTATTGTTGCCATTGGATACCATCGATTAGGCTTTCAACTTCTCCAGCAATTTTCTGGATGAATAATAATTTTGGGATCGTTTGTAGAACGACCGCCAATCTCGCTCTGAGATCAGTTTCATGGAATAACAGGGAATCTATGGAAGTTGGAGAAATCTTTGTGGAATCTTTTTTGTAGAGGAATATTAGAGCTACAAGAAAGGAACTCTGGAAAATTTTACTATCTCGCTTAGTTTCGGAGATATTCGGGAAAGAATTATCTTCTTTTCACTTTCTTAACGAAAAAGATAAGTAATTCTCAGGAACTACTTCAGTTTCTTTAAAATATCTGGAAATCTGTGGGAGATAGAGAAATTTTCGTGAGGACCTTTTTTGTAGAGGAAAATCCGAGCTACAAAAAAGGTCTCAACGAAAAATTCTCTATCTCGCTCAGATTCTGAGATATTTAAGGAAAACGATTGTGGAGCAAATAAACGTCAAATTTTATTTCTAAGCAGTTTTTTAAAAATATCCGCAATCTGTGAGTTAAATTTTTTTTGTGGCAACCTTTTTCTGTGCGGAAGTGAGAGCTACGAAAAAAGTAATTAAATAAATATTCTATCTCGCTGAGTTCCGGAGATATTCACGAAAAAAATAGGAGATAGGAGAATTGTTCTGAGGACATTTTCTGTAGCTCGAATTCCCCTCTACAAAAAACGTTCCCACAAAAATTCTCCATTCTCCATAGATTGCGAGAAAAATGAGAAAATCCGAAAAAGTGGAGTTTTATGGAACAAAGTGTTCCGAATACTTCAAAAGTTTCGTTAATTCATGAAATAATGATGTTTATCAGATAACTTGGTAATCCATTATCCTTATCTATAGGATACATCATTGAAATTATTCAGGACACTGCAGAAAATAACACCGTTTACATTAAATTATTGAACTTTGTTTGTTTTCCCCTTTTTACGATAAGGAAGTTAATGGATTTTGACAATTGCACCAATTTCATGAGAAAGCGGAAAATTTCGGGCGAATTATCCGAGATAATTCGTAAACCAAGAATAAACTAAATAAATTATTTTAAAATTGACTCGTAAACTATTTGAAAATCAATTGTATTATTCATGATATTTCAGCTTGAAATTTCCCGATTCTTTCGAGTAAAATCAATAAAAAAATTCAAACTCAAAAATTATTATTCCAGAAAATAATAAATATTTGAATTAACCAATGTAGATTCTTCTTATTAAAAAAAATATTTACACTCAATTTTAAAAAAATAATAAATTTAATTTTAAAAAAACATAAAATTGTTATCAAATATTTTTGAAAACATTATTTGTAAACAGTCGGTGAAAATATTTAAACTGCGCATAATTCAAAAGACTTCCGAGTCACTTATTTTTTGTTATTTTTTTTCTCTGAGGAAAATAATGAATTTGATTAAAAAAACAATAATTAAAGAATACCGACCCTGGACAACGTAAAGCACCTGAGATAACATTTTTTTTTACTAATAAATTGATTATTCTCATTTTCCTCATGAAATACGTAATTTTTAATGCTTCAATGACTTAATTATTGATTTATTTACATTAAAAAAAAAATCTAGAAAGAATTCATTGATTGAAAGAAAGAAAAAAAAAAATTAATTATATTTCACTGCACGATTTATACTGAATAATTGCGCTCTATTGTGATTGGTTTAGCTTTGGATAAATATGTTTTGAATATTAATTGATTAATTATTTATTATGGATTAAAGAACGTCATCGTTGTTTTGCATAATAAATAATGAAATTTCTTCAGTTGAAATCGCGAGAGAAAAAAAATCATTGAATTTATTAATTGAGAGAAAAATTAATTCAATTATTTTTCTCCTCTTTTCTCAAAGAAAATAAATAATGAAAAATTCATGAAGTGATTAATGATTAAAATGTGCGCATGAATTTATTTTTCGGCGTATTATCCATGTGCAAATAAAACCAGACTGTCTCACTAGTGAGTCACTTCAATGTATTGAACGACTCAAAACCCAAAGTTAGTTCATCCTTCTCTCTCACTTTATCTTTCCCTCTTCACTGACCTGCTCGAAGGTCAATAAAGTTGAGCCCAAACAATTAAAATGTCTCATTCACTTCTAACAATAATAAACATTACTCATTAATCAGTTGCTTGTCTTAATTTCTCCTTCTCTCTTCGTTTCATTGAAACAATGAATAATGAGAGAGAAGAAAAAAAAAATTATTCTCATTTCGCTGGACAAAACTGGAGAAGCCTTGGGTTGGACGATTGATATGTATGAAATAATAAACTGGCCTATGATAACGAAAAAATGTGTGTTCCTTTTAATTTCAGTGGAATTCACCTTTGACGTAAAAAAAAGGAGAAAAATCGTGAACAGTAAATTACAACATGGATGACTAATGGAATGAGTACTTTCTGCGTCTCTTTGATATCAAAAAAATGTGAGTAATCTTCATTAATATTACGTGTCATGAATTTTTGAGAAATGGCAAAGTGCCGAGTCATGG
This sequence comes from Aleiodes sp. PSUC_FEM 10030003, assembly GCA_018902275.1. Lineage (NCBI taxonomy): Eukaryota > Metazoa > Arthropoda > Insecta > Hymenoptera > Braconidae > Aleiodes > Aleiodes sp. PSUC_FEM 10030003. The sequence continues at coordinate 3,201 of JABSMS010027295.1, forward strand.
CCAAATTCGCTTGATTGATTTGGGAGTTGATTCGATAGATTAGGATAATTGATTTCACTGCTATTTAACGTGGGCCGAGTTTTTACGAAGACGTTTGCGTCGATATCTCGAGAACTATTGGGTTTGAGTGGATTTGTGAAGAGAGCTTTTTTGTAGCTTGAAAAATTCTCTACAAAAATGGTTCCCACAAAAATTTCTTTATCTCGCTTGAATTCTGAGATATTTACAAAAATTGATTTTGGAATAAAAAAACGTCAAAATTTGCTCCAAAATAGTTTTTCAAGAATATCTCCAAATGTATTGGAAATTGGAGCTATCAGAGGCGAAGGCAATTTGCTATCGTCGCCGTAGAATGAAAGGGGCGTAAGTGCCATTTTTTTCAAATAAAAGCCAACTCATTAATAATTCATTAATCTCCCGTTGAAATCAATTTCTGGAGTCTTTAAAAAATATCACTTACGCCCCTTTGATTCTAGGGCGAGTGAAAAAAAATTGGTGGCTCTTTTGTGAGTCAACAAAAAAGATCGTGGCCAAAATTTCTCTCCCTCCATTATTTACCGAGATAATCTCAAAAAAAAATGCTCTCATTCTTCGGTTTCACTGATAAAATCGTTGGAACATGAATTATTTTGCCATTTCGGGAGTCAAATAACAAAATATACCGACATCATTACCACAGTTATGGCTAGAATCATGCCATATTCATGAAAGTATCCTTGACCCGTTTAACGATAAGAGCAAACAGAAGCGAGAAGCAAAAGAAATGATAAACGTAATGCAATTTCTTTTTTCGCGTTCAAAGGTGCAAATACAAACTGCGGAATTCTTTGAGGATAAATAGCAGCTGCGTATAATCACGAATATCGTCATGAATAACCGGAAAAAATCCTTTGAATTTCGAGATGAGAATAATACAAATTCACGTAAATGAGGAAGTAACTGTCTTCCTCAAAGATTAAAAAATTAAGCTTTTAATTCCATCAATATTTAACATTCATATCTCAGCAATTGAAGAAAATTCATTCGATTATATTGTTTCTCAACGGAACTTTAATTTCGTAAAATTCCCATAAACATCGTTTTCATTTTCCCGCGAATTTACGATACAAATAGAAGAACGAATAATTCAAAAGAAAATTAATTGTCACGAAGAAACTCAAACGTTCTCTCTTTACTCTTAATATGAAAAGATAATTTCATTTCAAGTAAATTGCGGACGATTACACTGCAAAGAATGAGAAAAAAGTAATGAATAATTACACGATAAAAATAGGTGTAATGGCAAGGGCCACGTGGCGGCGCCTCGATCGTGAATACAATTCACCCAAAGCCTCGACTTTATCGGGTTGATTCACGTGCAACGTTCAGTTACACGTGTTCACAACCAATGCACTTTTTCTTCGTTCTTTTCTCTCTCTCTTTCTCCCCCGCTCAGACATATGAACGATAGTCTTACACCGACAATTCCACGGCGCCGGCGAAATAATGTGTACAACAAAATACGTATGTCTATTTTTACGCTCGTTGCGTTGCATTACGAGGGATAATAAAAAAAATGGGGGACTTTGAGACAAAAGAAAGAGAAGTCAGCGCTGTTGTCTCAATTTTCTGCATTAATTTTTCCTCCGCAAATTTAATTTGAATGAAATTAAAATTGCCTACAAAAATTCAAGTTAATTTCTTTTTTTCAATTCGTTTCGCGTTTTTTTTCGCATTTTTAAAACGGAAACCGGCGATCTATACATTGTCCCGAGTTCCCCTTCGAAACCCCACACGTGTTTGTCTCATTCTTTCCTCTAAAAAAAAGACAAGAAAGCCCTACACCCGTTTCTCTCAGTCCCACATGAAATTTCATTCGATGCCGGGGGTATTCTCCTCCATCCTTGTCTTCCTGTTTCTCAGAGAATACCCCTGTGGAGTCGTACCCATGCCGGCTCGGTTCCCCTCGGGCCACACATCTGCCGCCAAAAAAGGTGCTTCGCGTTGTTTTCTCAGAAATTACCAAAGCGACTGAATAAACGTTAAGATTGTGTTTGAGAAAACGAATTTTTTCAAACAAAATAACATTAAGAATACGTGCGATTTTTATTATTTTTTAATGAAAAAATAACAAAGACTTTCACCAGAAATTAATTATCGAGAATTGTCTCGAAAAAAACATGCGGTTTGGGCAATTTCAAGGGCAAATCTTTCATATCTTTTTATATAATATGAAACAAGCACAAGAGAATATTTTTAAAATCATGTCAATTCTAATTTTGTTAATTTCCTGAAAAAAACAATTTAGCCATTAAATTAACAGAAAAATCCTTACGTTTAGTCCTTGCAGACCCGGTGCGTCTACCGATGATGAAACCCACGAGTATGATAAGCGCGCCAATAGCGAAGGAGCATAAGACCACGAGGTCCGTGCTCCTCACTCCAAAAAATTCCATATCTCCTTTAGAACCGTTCATTTTATTCTCACTCACTTTCTTTCCCGAAATAAAGAAAAAACGCCACTTTTTCTTCACTCCCTCTCCGTTCACTTGCGAATCAATGTCCCGGAAAAATCGGCGCTCCCGAATTATCCCCAATAAAGTAACACACTCACACAAAATCCTCGAGAATTTGCACAGATTAGAAAAAAAGTGCTCCGCTAGGAATTATTCAACAGCGAAGTCGCGCGGCCTCGAGGCAAATACACGAGTGCGTGTACTTATTGCCCAGTTTACTGTCGCTCCTCTCTCACGAGACTCACAGACAGAAGATCTCTCTTCTTCCACCACCTCCTCCTCCTCTCTCTTCTCACGCAATTCTTTCTTCACACACGGCGGATACACTCACACACACAGACACACACAAAAACCAACTGCAGTGTGCTCTCGGCCACAAACTAAAACGTTATTTTTCTACAATGAGATGATGAGTTACTCGGTTAATATATCTACGTCGATGAGGGCGCACCGAGCGTCTTGACGCCGAAGCTCCACGTAGTAATTTACTTCTGTTGATACTGTTGATTTTATTATTAATATTATTTAGTAAAACACCACAATTACTCTTCGTTTTGTCGCTTAAACAATCCACAATGTTCATTCTTCGTTCAACGATTTTTTTTTTAATCAAGCAATTAAAAAAAAACCTTCCGAAGAAAGTTTTCCACGCGTTTTATTTCGAATTGAATGAATTTTCGAGCAAAATTTTTTCAATTAACGCGCTCTCCCTGAAGCACTCAACGTTTCTGACCGCGTGCGAGCATGAGTGACTGGTAGATACCGGTATATACCTTCCATGCCGGCGGAATCCCCCTTCGCCTCGCGCGTGCGCTATCCCCCCACTCAACTAATCGAAGCTTTCCCCTTTCTCAGCGAGTGGCGTTATCCCCACAAAGCAATGTGTGCATCATTGCGCAGGTGCCTCGCGCGTCGCGGATAAAAGAGGAGAATTAGTTTTTTTCGGAGGAAGTGGAGGAAGGATGCGTTTTTCATCTGAAAGTCCGGATAAGTGGGGGAAATGTATGAATACGTGCCGGCCAATGAGAGAACTGAGTTTCGCTACGTGGCTACACACCAGAGGAAGTCAAGATCTATCGATTGATTTCACAAGCTATGATACAATACTCCGGGTGTTACGTTAAGTTCGTATATCGCTTACGTACTTAATTAACAAACAAGTAATGTTATTCAATTATTTTGCATGTTATTTTCTTGTTTATGTAATTGTGCTGGTTTATTTTGTATTGTTTGTTTTCATTCGATTCAAACTGTGACGAAGAAAATATCTGGGGTTTCCCGCTGTGATGAGGGTTTTTCGGGATTATCGGGGGATTTATGGGAGGTGGAGAAAAAAATTGGCACATATTTTGGGGAGGGGAAATTTTTCGGCGAATGAGGCTTGTTCATTCTAGAAATTGCGGAAGAAAAATTCGTTATTAATACATTTTTTTAACACACGATTTTTTTTTCTCTGTATAGGAAATTTTTTGGTCGATTTCGGGTCTTGAGATATTTTTGGGAGAAGGGATTGATGAAATTATTGGGGGTTACTTCGGAATGAATTTTTTTAACTATCGCGGAAGCTTTGGGAGATAGGGGAATTTTTGTGGGGACCTTTTTTGTAGCTCTGATTGATTTTGTAGCTCTACAAAATGGTCTCGAAATTTTTTTTATCTCCCTCTTTGAATTACAATTGAACAATTGAAAATTGTCTCGTCTAATTAATTCTCCGCTTAAATCATTTAATTTCCATTTCTCCTTAAATTTTTTAAAAAAATTATACAAAAATCTGGGGAAATTTTTTCGCAGAACCATTATTTACAAATAAATTGTGAAAATTTCTGTCTCTTTGAGACAATTCTTGAGAAATTTTATGAAAAGTGCTACGAAGAAGAAATTGACGAAATTACTCGATTTCACTCGATTTCCGAAATGAATTTTCCAAAATATCTCACAATCTATGGGAGCGTCGAAAAATTTGTGAGGACCTTTTTTGCAGCGCAAATTATCCTCTACAAAAAAGGTTCTAACAAAAAAAAAATTATCTCCCTTAGATTCCGAGATATTCCACAAAAACCAAAACTGAAAATGGTTCCATCACTTTTTTGTTCTGATCATTCAATTTCCATTCTTCATTGAGTTTTTAGAACAAAAAAATAATATGATTTTTTTCCTCTTATTATTCATTCATGTCTCGCTAAAAACAATAAATTGAAAAACAATTGTCATTAAAAATATTGGTTTTCTGCACAAATGTTTTTTACGACAATTTTATCAAAATTTTTTCCAAAAAATATTGATACAAATGAATGAATCGACTTTATTTCTATAAATCGCTATCATTTTAATCGATTCATTGATTTTCTTCTTCGAAAAACCAAGAGGAATTCCAGTATCCGAGTCACTCGCTTCCGAGAATTTCACGTGTTCTTAATGGAACGAGAATCGAGTGACTCAGAGTGATTTTTCATGAGGGAAAAATGAGGACGCTAAGTGGAAGAACAAGAAGAGGAGGAGAGGGGAGGTTATCATGTGTTCGTTAGAGCTCGCGTGATAGTTGATTACTGAAGAATAGTTACGCAGGAATTATTGAAGTTCAATAGGTCCTTTTTTAAATTCTAAATAAAGATTTTCTTTAATGTCAAAAACACTGCAATCAATAAATATGAATTATTGTGATTTTCTTGGAGTAGATTGAAGCGCGAGAAAAGACAGAGGGGGGGGGAGGTGGAGGAATGTGAGAGTATTAGTGGAAGTATTGCGTGAGAATGAATGATTATTTTGAAAAAATAAATAATGTGATTTTCCAAGAAAGTAATTAAAGAAAAAATATTATTACGTTTGTGAAATAAATAATTTCGAAAATTATTAATTATTCTCTGTTTATTTTTATTCTCATGAAACACGAATTATTATTATTTTTATCAGTTTGATTAAATGAGGTGATAAAAAAAGGGAGAACTTTTATTCAATTTTTCAATTTTTTTCAGTCTAAAAATTTATTTCTCAACGCAAAAAAAAACTCAGACAGAAAAAAAGGCAGATTTGTTCTTCAAATTATTTGTTCTACGAGATTATTTAAACACTATCAAGGACACTGAAGAGATAAAGTTGAAACGGACGAAAAAAAAAATTATTATTCACGAATTTTTCCGTTTCTTTAGGATAAAAATAAATATTGACGATTTATGTTTGCATAATTAGAAGAAAAAAAAATCTTTCAAATGCATCACAATACGGGCCGTTATCCTTCGAATTTCCTTAAAATTACGTAGTGTCACTAAACAGACAAAAGTAACTTTGGCTTTGTGATTATGGAAATTTTTCCGGGTCAAGTACGTTCAAAGGTAATAAATGATGAAATTAAAAATTCTCATTGTCACGTAAATTAACTCTCCGAAAAAAGAAGTGATACTAATACGTGACAGTTGCGCATAAAGAGTATTTATTATTTTTTTCCAAATATATTCTCTTCCCTTCTTAAAATAGAGATGAAGAATGAAGTTTGGACTTTTCACTCGTTTTCTGATTGGTCAATTGATTTTTCAATGTTGATTTAATGAACGTGGAAACGTCTAAAAATGCGTTTTCTTCATTTTCATTGAACCAACTGCGTTCAAACTCAAAAATTTTTGCTCAAAAACGCTATAATGCAGTCAATTTTCCCCCAAATTGTTCCCAAAATATTCAAAAGTGTTTCTTCCGACGAAAATTTTCAAAAACTTCGAAACTTCATGATTAAAAAAAAATCCTTCAAAATGTCATCGCCCTAGAATGAAAAGGGCGTAAGTGCCATTTTTTCTTGCTGAATAACAAAAAGGCGTAAGTTAGTATTCTTATAAAAAAATTAATGTAGATTCAATTGTTGTAGATTTTTTAAAAATGGCACTTACGCCCCTTCGATTTTAGGGCGACAATGTAAGGAGTTAATGAACGACAACCGTGTAAATCCAGGAGTTTAAAGTTGGCGGGGGAGTTTCAATAAAACAAGAATGGAAGAAGAGTGGGGGAAGAGAAGGAAAGAGACAGTGGCATTAAATTTGGGCCCGTTACTCGCCCCGTTACTTTTCCTCCTTTGATGCTACCATCGTCCCCAATACGAGACACTAGGAGTCGTTTGAATAACCAGTGGTTCCCCCTCCCTCCTCCTTCCTCTATTTTACCATCACGAAGAACACACGACACACGTATCACTTATGGCCATGTATAATACACAAGCCAACCAATCTGGCTCTCGATTTGATGTACATAATATTTCTCAAATGTGTTTCGTGGGTATCTAACGGGAATGGTGCACAAATGAACGAGAGAGAAGCTCCTGCTATTACCTAACTCTCATCGTCAAAGCAACTGGCGATTTTCATAGCCCTATCTATTCCCGTTATCGTGAAGTAAAGGCGAAGAAGATGAATCCACTGCGGAATGATTTTATTTGTGGGTTTTGGAAGTGGTTGAAAAAATTTGATTGGCGGAAAATTGAAAATTATTTCATTGAAAAGCTGGGAAAATTTCCGCTGGAAAACATAGCCTCATGGCCTATTTATTTCTCGGTGATGGGGAGATGCAACGGAATATATATATAT
>JABSMS010027306.1:0-10258 GCA_018902275.1 Aleiodes sp. PSUC_FEM 10030003
ATTCACTTTCGTTAAATAGATAAAATTCATTGATAATTCATGAACCGTCTGAATCAAACTATTGATAATCAACCATGGATAAAAAGGATAGATAACCAAGAACAAAATAGATAATGTAAACCGTGTACTTGATGCGATAGATGTTTCGACCGTAGCCGGAAGCATTGTCACAAGCAACATCTTTCCCCCAAAAATTCACCATTTACGATGGTAACAGTAATAAACATATTGGCAAGAATGTTCTGTTCTTTTCCCGAAGTACCCAGGCCTTTTTCCTCCCCGCCTATCATCATAAGTTCCTTTTCTCACCGCAGAACAGAGAGGAAAATCGAACGTCTTGGGCTGAAAGAGGATTGGTGTGATGAATTCCTACTCACACTCGCTGCTTTCAAGTGCGAGAAGAACTTTGCTTTGAGACTCTGGTCTTTTGAATTAATTTCTTCGTTATTGAAGTGAGTACCACTATTATAGATTCGAGGATGCCACATTGATTGATATCTCCTTTTCAGTCGAGTGTGAAAAAGCATTGATTCAAGTGATTCCGCCATTCATTCAACGGTACGCCCTCCAAACAAAGCCAGCCCTTGATTTTTTTTCAAAGCCCAATGCGCTCTTCAGCAGCCAGGGATTTTTTCATAGCATGTATGGAAAAGTCTAAATGGTTGTATCATAGAATTGGGTTCAGTAAAAGTTTTCGATTTTTTTTTCGCCAAGTGTTTGGATAAATCAATTGCAGTAATGAGGACGCAGCTGCTCTCTGCACTATTTGTAGTGTAACTCATAAACAGGGACCGGAAGTTCGGGCTCTTACGATTATTTCGCCACTCGGTGTATGAGTGGAGCTATGCACGATTTTGAGGTTAAATTGCATGCCGTAGTTTGGTATTTATCCTGTAGATGAATGTGATTATTGGAAATATAAATGAAGAGTAACTAAATTGATACAGACGCAGTTTCGAAAACGAAATGAATCGTGATTGAGGGCCTGATTAGACTGTTTGGGGGAAAACCATTGTTAGAGAATCATTATTCAAAATTCAACGGAAGAATATTGAAATATTGGACAAACTTTATTTTCCCTGCCAATTGTTTTTCTCAAATATCTCAAAAACTAATGGAGATACGTCCTTCTGACCTAAATGCTTTTTTGTAGCTCTTGAAATTCTCTACGAAAAAGCATGAGGGCAAAAAGGGCGATCTTCCATTTCATTCCACCTTCCATCACTGAAAGAAAACTTGACTCAACACATTCCACATCGAAAGAACAACAATGCTGTACATTACTCTTTCCTATTAATTCGTTTCTTCCCTGGATAATCATTTTCCTCCATAAGTTAAAGACAGTAGAAAGGATTTTTCCATTTGTCATCAGGATTCTTATGCGATGCACACGTAGACAGCTTATGTGAGCTCATCCCGTTATAAATTTTGGATTTATAACCCACCAGATTCATATTTTCCAGTAGAAATGAGGATGTAATAAATTTCAATTTTTTATTGTTGCCTCCAGAACCTAAAAAACAAAAATCGTCTCTCAAATTCCCCTAGAGAATTCACTGTAAATCACTCGTTGTCTTCTTTAAAATTCTATGAATCATGTAAAATGATAATTAGCGTTATTGCAGATAATTACCATAAAATTATTGCATCATTCTGTAACACCGTGACATGACGTTTAAACAGTGCTTGTATATTTGATTATTAATCAACCCTAGTGTATGCATAATTTTCGTCGAATACAGTTAGGTAACAGAATTCGGAGGCAACAACTTCACTTGATATTTTATGAAAATTCCCGCGAAATTTAATCTTATTAACCTCAATTTTATTAATATCAAATGAAAACAGTTTTAATTTGAACTTAAAATAAATATTCATGTCATTATAAGAAATAAGAAGGGAAAACGAATAGTTTTAATCAAATTTTCTTGGTTACCGAGTTATTTTCCTCTTTTTTTTAAAGCACCCTTGAGAATCAAGGTAAAGAGCGAATACCCGAAAGAACGATTTAATTATTTTCCCCTGAGCTTCAAGATATCTTCGTCTCTCTCTCTCGTTCTGTCCGCGCACTGACTTTGGGATGATTAATCTCAATTCTATCTCAACCACACCCGGAGGTATAACTACACCGCAAGACTATTCATAGAATGGGCGACTGCTCGATGGATAATTGAATTCTGTGTATTAATGAATCATTAGTTCTGATCAATTAATCATTAGCTTTTTTCACGTCTTCTTCAATTTTAATTTCGTGACAATTCGACTCAATTCTGGAATTTATTCATGGAGAATATCTCAAAAAATGAGGAAGATAGAGAAGTTTTGGTGGTAAATACACCGGTGAATGAACTTTTATGTTGAAACTGGTAGATATAGATATACTTGACATGCATCGGTTGAGTCACTGGTACATTCAAGCGAGAGGGAGAGAATAGCCCACCTCCAAACAAAGTTTCTCGTTTACAATCAATAAATTTTGTTTGGTTTTGTCGCATTAGCATCAGGGGAAAATTTAAATATTCGCATTCGAATCACAATAATTTCTGAAATACGTCACGACAACTGAAGCCTTTTTAAAATCAGTTCTTACTGAAGGATAGAGCGTATAGAGAGTGGAATTTTATGGGGATCCAAATGTACAAAGATGTATTCAAATTGATGTCTGAAGTCAATCTAATCTCCTCTTTTTTTGCTTATTGTTCAATTCACAAGCGTTACTAGACTTGCTTTCTTCCTTTTTTTCGCGTGAATTCGGATATTCATTTCTCAGGAAAGGAGAATACCCTAGAATAATTTATAATTCCAATTTTCTCAATGTAATTTTTTTAAATATTTTATTTTAAATAAATCAAACGTTTTTGAAGACACAGAGCAAAAAAAAGTTTGTAGGAAATGAAAAATATTTAAGGCAAATAAAAAGCCGAATAATTTTTTCATAATATTTCATTAAAATTCAATTAGTAGTAAAGTAGGAGAGAGTAATAATTATAGCACACTATTCTCGAGAAATCATATTTTCAACCCAGCTATTATTTTATTTACATGAAATCGTGTATTTGACATGAATTTCTCAGGGAATTATTAATTATGAATGAATTTTGCACTGCATAACTCACTCAGTATAACGACTGAAAATATTCGAACTGTTGTAATACAGAACGTTTTAGGAAGAGGAATGGAACCGCAGTAGCGAGATTCAGCATAATATCGAAAACTATTTAATGAAAATTATCTATTTCTTTGCTCAGTGTAGGGATCTTCTTGAGCACCCGAAATTATCAACGAAAAAATTTCTTGAACGTAAATTGGTTAAACTTAGATTCAATATATTTCCCTCACTATTAGACAAATATCTTAAATCCAAGTCAAACCGTTTTCAAGTCGAGAAATTTATTCCTCGATAATTTTCAATTAGAAGTATTCTTAACTCAAATCAAAATTACTCATCAAAATTTCGTTTTTCTCTCAGTGTAGTCTTGAATCAAGCATCAGTTAAAGTTTTGAATCAAGAATTACCGATCGGTTTGAATCGAGCCTCACTTAGACTCAATTCAAGACAGCTTTTCTTTGAGTGTTGAGGAAAAAAATCTACAAAAAAGTCTCTTCCAAAATTTTGGCATCTCCCTTAAATTTCGAGATATTCGACAAAATCGAATGACATCGTTGAATCAACGATCTTGTTCCGCCATTTTACCACTGAATTATCACGTGAAAATTAAACAAATTCACAGATGTTTCACCGATATTCTGGGCACTGATTAACAGACAAAATGGAGCAACATAAATTAACGATTTGTACGTACAATCCCACCTATTGACGAACCTAATGGCTATTTCAGGTATATTCTCATGTCCAACGGATCAACAACATACATATCTGTCTAGTGGGATTTGGCAATCGATTTCACCCAGATCCATGTCACCGAATAAAATGTATCCACCATTCAGTTGGATCTGCGGTATACAAAGTGCTCTGTGGTGGAACAAACAGAAAAACAACGAGAAAAAAAACAGTAACAAGAGTGACACCCTCTGTACACATGAATGTTAGAATGTCATGGTGTAATCCTCCGGTGAAATGTCATGGACACTGGACCATCTGCCCTGTGTCTCCTGACGATAAATTTCTTCTTTCAACTATGTTCCTGTCACTTCTATTGCCAAAAATATATATATCATTCCCCATGGAATCATAGAAACAAGCATAAATTGTGGATAAATCTCAACTGAGGGAAACGGGAGAACGTTTGCGTTTTTTTTTTTTTGTAAATCGGTGAGTCTAACTTTTTGAAAAAGTGGAAAAATTTGCAGTTGTTTCTTTCGCGAATACTTCTGAAATGAATAGTGATACAGAAAATCGTTCGAAAACAAAAAAGATTTCTTGACAAATGTCCTTGAGGTAATCCAAGTACCATCAATAGTTTCGTACTGTACGTTTTGAGGGTTTAACGAACTATCTGAATTTTCAAATACTAATGAAAAATTGAATAATGTCGTCGGCCTGGAATCAAAAGGGCGTAAGTTAGTATTTTTATGAAAACATGAATGTAGATTCAATGTTTGCAGATTGTTGAAAAATTGCGCTTACGCCCTTTTGAATCTAGCACGACGATATATGAACTTGAATTTTCTAGTATCCGAAAATTCAACGCAACAGGGTCTTGAATTTTCATGAATTGCCTGAAATTTGATTCAGCTACTGAATAATCCTTCAAATGTATCCAAAAAATCATAATTTCCTGTAAAATTCAACTAATAATTTGCAATGAAATTCCGAATCTCTTTTAAATATTTCCATATTAAATGAATTTTCAAGAGATAGATTTTGTGAGATTCCAATTTGACTGAAGTTTGTTAAATATTTCGATGTTTTTTCATTGAGTTTCAAATAATAATTTCCCAACGGTGTATGCTTTCCTCTCAATGCCTTTTCCCTCTAGATTTACCGTTGAAAAAAATACATTTTTCTCTCAGTGCAACTGTCGAAACAGACTTCAAGTGAGATTGAGCGGGCACATTTTTAAAACGCAAAAAAAATATAAATTAAATCCAAATAATAATCACCTACTTATTGCAATTCAGGTGCATAATTCATGATCACGGAGAATGTAATTATACGATGATTATGAATAGTGTTTTGGCATATTCATCAATGGATATCTTTCAACATAGGAGATAAAAAATATGAAAAAATTCACCGCTGTCAGAAAAATTATTTCTACACTGTTAGAAAAAAAACTGAAATTTCATGAACGATCTGATGGTAATTTTCATGAGCGTGACATTTAATTTGTTTTGATGGTAATGACATTTCAAGTTTTAGGTAAGTTTCAAGGGAATTCATGAGTCTCAAGTAGAATTAAAAGCAGAAATTTCATCACCTGCTTGAATTTCCAAATGAACATGAATATTAAAAACCAAAATGAAACAAATTTTGTTATATTCCTCTCAATTTTCCTTGATTAACAAAATTTCTCGCAATAATTGAACTCAAATTCACAACTTTCATTGATGTTTAATTGAACATGAATATTAAGAGCCGAAATGAACGGAATTTCCTTCATTTTTCGAGGAGTTTTTCTTGATCAATGAAAGTTGTAAATTTCACTTGAATTATTCCGAACTTTCACAGAATAATTCAACTGAAATTTACAACTTTCATTGATATTCTGGTGGAACTATCTGAAAATCAATGGAAAGCTTGAATTTTCAATAACGAGATTCTCTGAATTTTCAGTTGGAATGTAACTTGTTTAAAATTTCCATTTTTTTTTAATGTCCGGTATTTGACAGGGAAAAATTAGACACTGTTTTAAAACAACGTATTCATGTAATGACTGATTTTTCCCGTTGAAATCAGTAAATACATAAGACTATTGTAGTTATTTCCATCAACAATGAAATTGCCTGTATACAACTGCATTTTGGAGTCATGACTCCAATCTCGAGTGAGTAACTCCACGGACTAAATCGAAATCGAAGGAAATCGAAACCGCTTTACCACATCGTTACCCATTTTTACCCTCCCATTAACGCAAATTAATTGAAGCAATTAATTCATTTGAAGAATAAAATACTGTTTGTTCACCCAGAAAAAAAATGAATTCCTCATTTTCAACATTTCGTTGCCAATAAAATCCGCTTATCAATTCGATAACCACGTTAAATTAATTCATTGTTCTTTCTATCTATTTCATAACGATTTATTGTTTGTTTTGATCCAACTAGATGATAAAATTTAACAATCCATGAATTTTCACTCCGAGTTACATATCAAAGTGATTACACCATGCTCTCATCCCCCAAAAAATAATAATTGGATTAATTCTTCGTCGAAATGGAAGAGCCCAATTAGTTGAGTAATTCCGTCGAATTTTTTTTTGTATAAAGAAAAATTTCCGTCAGCATTCTAAATTCCCAAAAATCGCTGAAAATTTCGGGTTATTCTCTATGAATACATGAAAATTGTTGCGAAATTCCAAACAATTTGATGAGCGCATTTTAAAACCATAAATTTTTCCATGGAAATTTTGATATCTCCCCAACCTTCCGCGATTAATCTTCATTACTCTGTAATTATCTCAATAATAAATTAACAACAATTAAATGAACAATCGGTTCACCACTATCTTTATCTCAACTTACCATTGACTATAACGGTAAATATAATAATGGTGACGATGACGATGGTACCAACTCCATTTCGTTGGTTTGAGTCTACCCGTAAATTTCTTCCCTGTGACTCTGCGGTACATCCTTTCCAGTACATTTCACGTTTAGATCCTTCAAAACTGTGGGGTATATCACGGATCACGGTAATGTGTCCCCCGATGTATGACCTCGTTCTCCAGTTTTACTCAATTTTTTTCCCCTCTGCCTTCGTCCCCTTCCGTTCTTTCTATACTTTATATAACTATCTCTCGAATATAAATATTTTCACATTGATTTGCATTATTATTGCGCGCTCATGTTTTTTTTCCATTACAACTCTGATTTAGTACGAAATAATAATTCATCGATGAATTATTTATCGAGAATTTGAATTTGACTTTTGCATAATCTTTTTTAATTAAACTTTATTCATATGGAATTAATATCGGAGTGTAAATGGAGCCGTTAATATCGCTCTTAAAGCCGAAATACCATTAAATCCAAATGGAGTTATTACTATCAACTCGGTAAATCTTGTCTCACACTTTAAAAAAAATCAAATTTATTCCGCTAATTTATTAACATTACTATCAATTTTTCGTCGTCAACTTTTCATGACATAGTTATTCCATGATTAATTAATATTAATCGCAGAAAAAAAAAGTTTTCCGAATTCTTACGGAAATAGTGAGAAATCAGCATGAATTGAATCAAAAATAAACACTCGCACAGACTCACTCGCGCATGTAAACCGTCACACTACTGTCCTCCGTTCTGTTTACTTTTTTTACTCCTTTTTTTTCAAACACAAGACGCGAGCCAGTCACGCTGTACCATGATGCTCGCCGTGTGAAAGCTATTTTGTCAAACACGTTCACTCACTTGAATCATCGATCCTCATATTATAACACGTACACCATGTGATACCACGTGGTAATTTAAAAGCATACATTTTTCATAATTTCATTGAAATTTTATTGTTTCATGGCACGAACGAAAATTAATTCACAATTACACTGTTAAAAAACATTTTTAACATTCAAATTGATGTGATAATCGTTTCAATTACCTATGTAAACATGAGAATTTTATGGAGCAAAGTTATGGAATGAGAATTTTCCAAAAAAAAATAATAATCAGTTATTGTCGGGTAATTATCATTTATCACAACGGAATATTGAAATTCGTTAAATTCCCAAAACTGTATAAAGCGTGGAATGTGAGTGCGTTCAAGTATCACGAGAGAAGTACACGTTCACATAGTGAGAACCGCGATTCGACTGCGCGAGCGCTTAGCTGAATATCAGCCCCCGACCACCAACGTCAACTCTTACCACCTCCAAAAGAGCGAGCGAGACGACTGTATTCACCCACTAAAGCCCTACAGCCTGGAGGCACCACCAGCGCATCTCTCTCTCTCACCCTCACTCTCGGTGCCGCCGCGCCGCCGCTGCCGATTGGCTAAAATCGAATAAATCCTAGTTATCTATAATGTCATTGTGAAAATTGTTAATGCCGCTTGATAATTTTTTAATTCGATAAAAAAACACGAGATATACGATAAAATAAAAAATGAAACAAATCTCAAATCCCATGAGACAATTTACATCAATCCATCGTAAATTAATTAACACCTAAAATCACTGTGATTTAATTTATTATCAGAAAGTGGAAACTCATGACAGTTGAACAAACCAATTAACTCGTCTCCCAATGTATTTTAAAGTGACCACCAATTTCGAATTTCATATGAACCAAATACCCACTCGATGCGACAGTTGCCGAATGACCATTAACTACACCACCCAGATGTAATTTTCATGGAATGATCATTAAGCTGTGGTTAAGCGATACCCTCCAAAGCCTGAAGTACATTGGGGGCTTTGGATATTCAATGGCCTGATCGATAATTGTTCAAGATCCGGTTGTTCTACCGATTGCGTCTACTGTGTATTCATTCCACTTTAGAAAATCCCCGTGATGTTACCAAGACGATGGGGCCAATCGACTTCAATGGAAAACGATACCGAGATCACCAGTTAAGTTTGACTGAAATTTGCATCGAGTCACTCCGAACAGACCCGAATAAATATATATATAGGCCCGAAGGAAATCGCTGTCGAAAATACACTTATTGTAATCCTGTTTGGTAGAAGCCATTTAGAAATTCAAAGTGGATCAACTGGAGACCTGCTCGATAATAGTCAGTGCAACTATACCGGAATCCTCGGTATATTCACCACAAGTATACTCCAACGAATATAGTTCCTATTGATAACCCAAGCCACCCACAATATTCCTCCGACCCCCCTAAGTTTGCCAGAAAGCGGTTTCCATGTCGCAGGGACCCAAACCCTTCCACTCTCCAATCCCCTTCGCAATTCGTTCTTCCTTCTTTTCCCGTCATTCTTTCATTTCAACCCGTTCTCTCGCCCCTCAGCTCACGGTACAGCTTCAATGGCATCCAATACAATTTCGGAAATCCAGTTGAATCAAGAGTTCGGTTTCCTATGTGTGGGAGTCTTTGTAACTCCCTTCTCACCACTCGCTCACTGTATATACGTAAAGATCAAATGTCTTGTGAAATTCACATCTTCTCTAACCACTACTCTATCCTTTACCCAAAAAGCATCGTCAAGTCTAACCTCACCAGTGCAGTTTGTGGTTTTGGCTACAACTGAATAATTTACTCACAGCGTCATTGACAAAGCTTTCCAACGTTGAATTCACTTGAGTTGCGACCCATTTCCACTGTGTTTCTCTTACTGAACACATACACTTACACTCACATGTACGGACACGTATAGAGAGAGAGGGTGTTCTTTTAAACCACTGGCCGCGTCTCTCTGAATTGTCGTTTTCGTACTCTCTCATTTTTTTATACACGTTTCCATGTCTCTCTATTTTTTCGTCTTCCTTTCATTTTACTTCCTTTTTTTTCTCTCTTTACTTGGACTTTTTTCTTTCCTTTTTGAGAGGCTGAGTAAAACCGGCCAGAAGTAATGCATCCAGTGTGGCTCATTAGCATTTAGAGTGTGCCGGAGGATTTATTCTCAGTCTGTGACTGGACAGATCATGACACGATATGCATTAGATTATACCCGCGAGTTTTACCTCAAACTATGACTGAAAAGTTTAACAGTTACTGGGTGAAATTGAGTTACTCCAATTGTAATATTAGCCTTCTGGGCAACTAACTCTGTGATAATGAATTACTGATTTTCGATGTAGTACGTGATTTGCTGAACTGAGAATAATGCCAATTATAATTGTAATTTAGTTCTCATACTTATTTCTCTGTGGAGGGAAGGAATTATACGGAATGTTTTCTTCAATGATTCATGTGAAATTTTAAAATCCTTTTCACCGCAGGATGATGGGAAATTTGCGTGAGGCATAAATTACAGTTTGATATAAGCCTGGACGTAAACCCTGAGAAAGAATAGAAGCAAGGAAAAATCAAGAATCAATGCACCGCATCCTCTGTTTTCATAAATAATTACAACAATAATGTACACACTAGATTAGATAATGTTTGTTCTTTTAACATTCTTCCTTAGAAATTTTTGACGAAAAACTTTCTGGAATTGAAATTGCTTCAGCTCAG
>JABSMS010027317.1:0-10256 GCA_018902275.1 Aleiodes sp. PSUC_FEM 10030003
GTATATATAAATATATATATTCATAGATATTCTTGCTCTTCACTCTATCTTTATGGACTTCAGAAAAGTATTGAGTAAGTTATCTTCGAGGGAGGTAACTTTACCGTGACTTCTGAAGATTGAATTTCAGTGTGTTGAAGTTGCATTATCGACTCTGTTATTGAAAGGTATTTGGAGGAAATTCGAGAAATTTTACACCTGCAGTTTTAACTTTTACAATTGAATTTCGAACGGAGTTTCAAGTGAACCAAATTGATAAATCACAGAAATTGAATGTACAAAGTGCAATTGCAATTGCATTGTGCTGGAAACTATGAAATTTTATCGGAACATCGCCCGAATATTTTCAATTCGCCTCAATATTTCGAGGAATTATTTTTTAAATAAAATTTAACTTCATTTATGACAATTATGCTGTACCAATTCATTCATCGGTCTTTAATCTGTTGGAGAAACTTCAACATTTGAAAAGAAAACCCGACTCGTTTTATTCCATCAAACGCATATATATCGGAATAAATTTTCCTGTTAATCTCGTTGTACGTTTCTATACCCGCACATTCTCTCAAAAGTAACACTGGGCAGAGATGACGCTAGGAAAAGCCGTACTACCACGATCCTGGATAGAGGAATAAAAAAATCGAGAAAAAAATTCTCCGAACCAAGTGTCGAAGAATATTTATGGTCTTCATTCTTTTATTTTCTTCTATTTTTCTTTATTTTTTTTTATTCCCGCGTAAATCGTTACGAGTTCTGGCAGTCTCACTGTAGAAGAATAGTCTCACGTTATTCACGTTCCATGCATTTATCATACATTCTTCTATCTTCTTCTACGTCACAATTACTGTGCATTTTTCCCATGTATTTTTTTTCATTGATTATTCAAGAAAAGAGCTCATAAAGGATGAGAAAGAAAAACATCAATGATTAATTTTTATTTCAAGTTCATTCCGCTTGAAAAAGAAATTCATCCATAATTTGAAATTATTATCTATTGAATTAATAATAATTTTTGAAATACTGTCACCACACTTGTAGTGATGAAATTTCGATTATACCATCGAGAAAATCCCGGATGAGATTCCTGAACGGATAACAACGTTAATTAGACCTGCCCGAACAAGATCATGGTTGAATAATTATCGGCTAATCAAGTTACTCGATTCATTACTCTATTACAAAGTGCACGAACCTATTGGGCATGAAAAAAAATTGAATAACAAGATTCGAAAGCTTGCTTTGGAAGAGCAAATAATTCGATGAGTGTATTGGGAGAAATAGGCAGGGATTTTTTTGTTCAAGGATACAGCAAACATGGAACTGAATTTTAAACGGTTTATCAAGAAATTACGTGGCTTTGGCTTCGTTATTTCGTTCATACGAGTGGAGACTAGTTAACGCCCTTTCAGTGCACACCCGCCATTCTGCCACTCATGCGGTACTGTTGAAAATGTTCCCTTAATTACATTCACCAAAGTGTAATTACGTTTGCGTTTTACTTCTACGAATAAACCGTAACGATTTAACCTTTATTGTGCCTTTAATTAAATTTTAGTGTCAGCAAATTGATATACCACATCTATTGGAAAATAATAGAAATAAGGGCTTTCCATAGGCAAGTGATGACCCTTAAAAAATGAGAGGATAGATAATAATGATAGAAAATGAAAAATGAATGGTTTTTATCTGAAATGGAACACTAGAAATAAATGATAATAATGAAAAATAGTTGAAACGATAAATTAAATGACTTAGAAATGAAAATTGAAGGCACTTCGATTTATTTCTATCTTGGAAAACAATTGATAAAGCATCGCGATAGCCATATTGTCACTGTACTGTTGGGAATTGAATCCGTGTCAATAGAAATGGTCGTTTTATTTCGTGCGCCACACAAAATGCGAAACGTGCTTCCGATTCTCTTCTGTTTCATCCTTCTTTGTATTTCCTCTTCACTTAAAAGTGTCATTCAAGAATTGACAAATGAGAGTTCAAATTAATCCTCGAAATTTATGGCTTTAAGGCTGTGCTGATTTCTTTTTCGTTTTTTTGAACAGGGAAATACACAAGTCACAGCAATCAATCACCAATAAAATACGCATCAAGTAGATTATGCATTTTTTCCTTATTTTTCCTATAATCAGGAAGACAAGACGAAGATCAATCAAAAATTGTTGAATCCATTATTGGATCAATAAATAACAAGTGATTTGAAGGTTATCTGATGCCATCAAATCCCCAGTAATCAAGAACTCGACAAAAATACTTTGATAATAGAAAAAAAATATATTTTGCAAATTTTTGTTATTGAAAACAAACATCATATTATCCAATCATCAATCATTTAATATGCCTCTTCCTCCTCTATTATTTATCTCTCTCGCTTCTTATTTATGTTTCATAAAGCCTCAAACGTCAGTTACACCTGAGGAAATCCTTGCCTGCAAGGTCGACAGATTTCTTTCTCTTTTTTTCCCCTTCCCTTCCCCATTATACTTTTTTTCTCTTTTCCTTCTTAATTTTCCTCCTCGAGATCCGGTGAACCATGCGATACCCCCTCTGGGTACGCCACTTAAACAGGCACTTTAATTCCCAACAACTATACGTACACAGCACCTATATAACGAGTGAGACTTACACCAATGGCTCTTCCCCCATCCCTTTCTCAACATTCAACGTTAAAGAAGTAGAAAAAGAAGAAAAAAAGCGGGAAGAAAGAAGAGGGAAAATGTGGAAGAGAACTTTAGAAGTCGACTTCCGGTGGCGCGGAAAATTACCGGTTTTTTGTATCTACGACGGCTTTTCCACCCTCTTTCCTCTTCTTCCATATTCTATCTGCTACTTCTCTTATTTTTTTATTATTATTTGCGAGACGCAACTCTCTTCTCTCCTGACTACCATTTCCATCCAAGCTCCTATCATTTTTCTACACCGCCGGGTGTCGTAATCCAAAGTAGGTGTGCACAGGTGCAACCATGACGATGCCACGGTAGTTTTCTACAACGATAATAAATAATCCAACATTGTACCAGTATATTTGAATTTAAGTTACATTATAAATACACCAGACACCATTTTAATTCGTACTCTTTCTCTCGTACTTCTCATAAATATTATATCTAATACTAGGAAAACATTTAATCGAAAACCATTAATTGAGAATTAGAAATTTTATTGGAAGACGGAAAAAAAATATCTATACATTTTACCAAAACGTTTTAGAAAGAAATTATTGATAATTAATATGTTATTGGAAATATTTTAATTGAATTTATAATTTATCCGACATTTGCCCCTTGGTTCTGAGGAAGTGCCCGGTAATCGTGCGTAGCAATCTCCCAAGCAAATTGATCAAGAAATTACATAGCCATCTATATCTATACTTAGCTCGCAAAACCTCAGCTAAATATTAACATAGTCGTACATAGAAATCAACCTCGTCTCTAGTAACAGAGGAACACGTACAGGCACAAATACAAATGTACTGCGTGCATTGACCACGGAATGAGATAGTGACTCATCAATGGTTTATTCATCTCATTAAACGACACTTTATCATTGAAAATGGATTGGAAAAACGAAAAAGACTTCATTTGATTCTTCTCACGCTTCGAAGTGAAAACGATTTTATAAATATCGTAAAATGTAAACATTCATAACGAATATTTGTTTTGTCAATAATTCATTGGTCTATTGATGCAATTTCAATTTTGAAAAAATGGCTACCTTGAGCATGAAATATCTCAATTTGTGTATAAACAATTGTCCAGACGCGTAATGTGTTTTTTTACCTGACGTTTTGTCTTTTTTCCATTCCCCATATTCTCTTACTTGACAAAAGATACTTTTTGTACATGTGTTCATCTGTTATTCTTTTGTTAACCAACGAATTACCACCAACGGCCAGACGATTGCATAATGCATTAATGTTTACATAAAACGCACATGTATCGCAATTAATATTATTGGGAAAACATTTTTTCTAATAACTTGCAATTTCCTCAAGGTTAAATACGTCACTGGGAATTTTTTAATTACTTTGGGATTGGTTTGAGAGCTCGTTGATTCAACGTCCGTGGGGATTCTCAATTGATGGAGGGAAAACAGAGAAAGAGAGAAATTTTATGGTAATGCTGTTATCTACTTTTGTATTATGTGGAGAAAATTACTTTTTATTATTTTAATTCAGTCATTCTTGGTTACTCCGAACGCGATAATTTCTAAGTAACACAATGCAGAAAAGGAACATTAGCATGAAGAATAAATAAAAACCGTAACAAAAAAAATGTGATAATGTTCGGGAAAGCTAGTGCACTGTTATAGCTAACTATATACTCATCTAACGGGCGCATGAAAGGGTTACCCAGTCATTAGAAAATCTATTGAATTGCTAATTTCTGACGATACCGCGGATATGTCACGCCCATTCGATCCGGTTATTCCTTATCGCTTTGTAACAAATCGCTGAATTATCATATCAATGTGTAATAAAAAAATACTATAGTAGTGCTCAAGAAAAAGACAATATTCGATTTTTTTTCATTTTATTGCGCTGTTACAAGAAAATGAAAATCCAATATCAATATGCGCTTTAAATTTTATAAAATCGATTTTAATTCTAGTCAAGGCAGAATTATCTTTGGAATTTCATTCTTCGTGGAAGATTCAAGAATTATACGATTTTTAAGATTTAATGAGCATTGAAATTTTCAATTTTTTATCGATCCGAAATTAATCGGAGCAGAGTCTTGAATTTCCGATAGATCATAATTTGATGGAAATTTAACCAATAATTTTTTTGGAATTTCAAATCTTATTTGAATATCCTCATAGCAAATGAATTCCCAAAAGGTAAATTTTGTAAAATTTCAAAGCCAACTAAAGTTCGTTAAATATCTCAATTTTTTTTTTGTTGAATTTAAAAAAATAATCTCCCAACAGCACATTTTTTTCCTGCCATTAGACTATTCTCGATTTGTAAAATTTTAATTGTTCTCATTGTCAAATTATTCTCGCCGAATAAACAAGCAGCGAAACACACTGGAGATATCGATAAATTCTATCGATGAATTTATCCGCCCCAGCAACACTAGTTTCATTCGTTACTCTCGCTCAATACACCCCGCATTTGAGTACTACGCTGTAGGAAAAAAATGAGCGAGGGTGGGCCTTTTGTTTCGAAGCAGGAACATCGTATTACGAATAAAAGAGCAGTCAAAAAGAGAGAAAAAATCTATCTGATTTTAATTAAAAATTCTCGCAACTGAAATTTCCAGCTACGAGGCAAAAAATGTTGGAAATTACGTTTCCATTGCTTTCGTTTTCTAAAAATAAATATTTCCATTACGCTGAAACTAAGCGGAAATATTTGGGATATTTTGCCTTTAAAAAAATTCTTGGAAGAATATAGGTAAACAAAAATTCATTGAATGAAATAATAACGCGATAATAAAAACAAATTAATTCGTTGATCGATTCATTATTCTGCGTTACGCAATCTTTTTTTCTCCCTACTCACTGTTAACCAACTTGCTTTCATTTTTTTTCCACTCATTCCACTCTTCTTTTGCCCCACCTAAGTCCATAAAATAACTTGAATTGACTCCACGTGCTATACCAAGTAATAGAGAGTAAGACAAATGTATCGAATGCGAGAAACACAGAGGATAAAAAAGGTACAAAGAAGAATTCGACAAGGCCTCAAGCTATCTCTGTAGAAGATGTAGCAGCTTTCAGGGTCTTCAAGATATTTTTATGGCTATTACAAGTATTCTTAATTAATCTGGCATTCCTCGAAATAATTTTTTATCATTAGTTTCGTAGAGTGAAACCAGAATTGAAAGGATAAATTGTTGAGCCAATATTTTTTATCTCATCAAGCATCAACGAGTTCCCTGAAAAGTCCTCCGGCATAACACGTGACTCTTTCATTTCTCTGCAATTGAACTCTAATTGACGAGACATTCAAGGATCGACACTTGCGCAGAAGAAATATTGAAATTAAATTGAAAGGAAGAATGAAATACGATTCCTTTAACTAACCTTTCGCAATCTGGATTAACTGAGCCGGTTCCTCGTCAGCTGATTTCTTTTATTCTCCACTTGAAGGAAAGTTTTAAAAAACAAACTCAAACCAAACGGAAATCTCAGTCTTTCACCTCAAAAATATTTCGTCAGAAGCACAAAGTGATAAGTAATTGAATGTCATTCATTAATAAATTAACGAATGTTTGAGAAGACACGAGATGAAGTTTACAAGGAGTTGAGAATGAGCGGCAACACTTTTCACCGGTATCTCCGAGCCGACTGGTCGTTTGACAGACGGACTCGGTGACCGCGCATTTCGTTGCTCCCACCACTGTGTTAACCAATACAATCATGGAATGAAACCGACACATAAAGACGTTACACACACGAGGGATAAAGATACGTTCCTCTCGTACTTGCTGCGCGCGCCATTCACCAATAGAAGGAGCAAGTGAGACTACCACAACTTTATGGGATAAGCCCACTCTACTTACTGGAACCTGGTACCCACGTACCCTCCTGAACTTTGGATCACGGAGATCAAGAGAGAGGCTTTTTTCGCAATTTTTCATACGTTCTTTATTTTATATTTTCTTTCATCCAGAGAGAAAAACTTAAAAATTCAACTTGAAGCGAACCCCACTTGTTCTCGCATTCGGACACGTCCTCAACGAACAATTTACAATAGCATTGCCCACGGAAAATGGCGCATTTCTTACGCTGGTCACGCTTCCTAACTTCCGGGCAGTTTCGTTACTCTTATTTATTTTTTCTCTCTCTCCTTTCGTTCATTTCATTTTTGTTTCTCAATTTTTCTTTTTACTGTTGAAAAATTTATGGTACCACGAGGGTGAGAAAACGCTAGATATACACGTACCAACGATGGAAAAGAGGTGAGAGAATGTGAATGAGCCACTGCAATGAGCATCCTACGATAAAAGTGCTCGTGAATTCCACAGAGCGTTATTTCTTTTTAGTATTTCACGTGATTCTACGCTACTTCATACTTCTACCCCCTTGAACCTTCTTTTAACGTTTCATTTTCTATTTTTTTCATAAAACTGAAGTTTGTTCTTTTCTGGAGCGAAATGAGATGAAAAATTTAGTGTTAACATAGACAAGAGTTGAATGAAAAATTTAATCGGAAAAAAAATCCAACGTTTTCTTATTTCTCGCTTGATTTTCTCTTTATTCCCTTTGGTTTTCTCACTTTCTTCCTCATTTAATGGGATTGTCAGGTTTGTCAGTGCTGAAGTGGGAAAAGAGGCGTTTCTTCCGTACAGCAGTAGAAACTCTACGGTGGATCCGTGCAAAAACTGATAAGGAAAATATATTCCCACTCGTCCTGGTAAACCTCACCACCTCGGTTCCTCTTTTCTCGTTCATCTAGTACTACTCACTGGCGCCAAACGTCGTGTGCACACCGACACAGCAGACGATGAGAAAAAGGAGTGAGAGAGAAAAGGGAGTTTTTGGTATGGCTTACTCCTTCTGTATAACGCTGACGAGGTACCTTGGAGTCTGGCCAATTTAAACTCAGCTGTATTTGAAGATAGGCAGATAACTATCGACATTTCAAATAACTAGATGTGAATTTATCAATGCAGAATTTTCTACTGTCATTCATCTTGATAAGAGAATTCACTTATTCCATTAAGAATACTACTTGCATTCTACGAATTTTCTCATTTCTATTTGAGGAATAATATTTTTTTATGAAGAAATAATCGAAGCAAATTTTTTTTCAATGCGCTTATCAACTATGAAAATTTTCGATAGAAAAGATGCGGAGAAATTGAATTTCTCTGAAAAACATATTCACTGGACCCGAAATTGAAAAATAACATTCAGTTCTTCAGAAAGTTAGTTTTTCTTACGAATATCTCCGGTCCTAATTTTCGTAGTTCGTGAATTCGCCGGAACGGGAAATTGAGATGATTTCCTATCAATTTCATTGGTAATTAAGTTGAGTTCCGACGAAGGCTGAGAAAGATATGAAATATCTTTCATATGATCAATATGAAATTCGCCATAACTCCACTAGTTTCCTTTAAAAAAAATCAAATAAATGTTGTGAGATGCACCGCGTTGAAATGATAAAATCCTTAGAATAAAATAATTATTATGCGCGTTATAATAGTTTACAATTCCTCGCCAGTAAGTAATTCATAAGTACATTCAATGTGAACCAGAAGTTATATTAGTAGATTGTACAGACAGTGCAAATAACTTGAATCGAGTTCTGCGCTTTAAATTAATAATAAAAAATGTTAAAGGAATGGAAAATGAATACCTGACTCTCGATGGTACCATTCGACGCAATCTATCTCCCAAAGATCCTCCGAAATCATCAATAGATATGAAAAATTATTCAACGAAAACTTTCTAAGAAATAAAATGGCTTTATCCACTAAAGTTTGTAGGTAAAAACTTAACGGGAAATATATGTGTAATTTCACAACGATCCGAAGATAATTATATGTACGGTTCGAGCATCACGACATTGTGTGGCCCGTTGAATTTAGTCAAGCCTTTAAAAGCCCTCGTGCATCACGCGACTTTTGTTGCATCGAGACTAACTGCGTCTTACGTCTATAAATTTTCCAAGGATGATGATAAAAGACTCGATGAAAATTTCAAATGTTAAAACCGATCGTTTTTTTATCTTTATCGTAAAAAAGTACATGAAAACTCTATAAGAAAGAGATTAAACGAGAATAACGAGGAGAGAGTGAAAAAGAAGGGTATTCTGTGTCGATATATTTTGAGGCCAAGAAAATTCATTTGAGAATTAAAAAGTAATTTACCAAAGTGAAAGATAGATTTATGTAGTGTTCATCTGGATTTTTTGGGGATCAGTAAAATTTGTTCATTGGGGATTTTGGAACTGTTATCGATATCATTAACCGCAGTGGCGAGTGTTTACCACAGGATAAGGATAATTAAACAGTCTCACGGTGATTAAACTGTACAAAGTGACCCGGAATTATCAGTCCTGGATAATTGGCCCGAACAAATGGTCAAGCATTTCTCGTGAATTTCAAATGCAACCCTGATATTATCACTGAAGAAGGTCACGTGTTCATTTTACTGCATTGAAAACTGAGCAAAATAAATGTGAGAGTGGGAATTGCCCTCGATAGTGCCATTCAATCGTTCGAAATGATAACAAGATTTTCAATACCGAATTGAAAGAGACAAGGATGCAAGAAAAATAAAGGATAAAATTTTATATTTCCTCGAGATATATTCCCATGCTGCTTTAAGATCTAATCTCAAGACATCTTTATAGAAGATGCAGAGCCATCCTGATTTGGTTATCCTCGGAGTGAGAGTTAGTAGGTATCTGGAAATTGAACACGAAATATCGTCTTTTGAAAATTGAATCGAGAGACCGTGGGAATTGGCGAGGCTGGATAGTTCGAACCGTGACTACTAGACAGACATTTCAGATGAGGCGTCGTGAGAGCTTGTCAATTAATTCGATATTCGATATGACGTATTTCTGAAACACGATGGCATTTCCGTGGTAATACGTTTCGAATTATTGATTTGGATTTACCCAGAATATATTGCAGGCAATAGGATTTATCGAATTGAAGAAAATATTACGGATTTCCGAGTTTTTACGGATTTTCCGAGTTTGCAGTACACACTGTTAAGAAAATTCAATATCAATATGTACATGGAATTTCAAAACCTCAAATTTAATTCTAGTTGAGATAAAATTATATTTGAAATTTCAGTTTTGAGTGAAAATTCAAGAACGATTTTTAAAATTCAATGAGCATTGAAATTTTAAAAAGCAATCTGAATTCCCAAATAGGATTGGAATATTTAATAATTTATTAACTTGAATTTTATATTGATCGAAAATTTAATGCAACAGGGCTTTGAATTTTTATGAATTGCCTAAAAATTTTTTTATTTATTGAATATTCCACTTCGAATGTGTATGAAAAATCAGAATTTGATAGAAATCTGACGAATAATTGCGATTAAATTTCAAATCTCGAATATTATAGCAAATGAATTTTCGAGAAATAAATTTTGTGAAATTTCAAGTTAATTGAAGTTTGTTGAATATTTCAATATTTTTACCTTGAATTTTAAATAATAATTTTCTAACAGTATATATGCTTCTTCGAAATCCAAAACAACGAAATTTCCCAAAAATTCCCCGAAATTAATTTTAACATGTTTTTCATCGGAGATTTCCTCAGCTTTTC
>JABSMS010027328.1:0-10256 GCA_018902275.1 Aleiodes sp. PSUC_FEM 10030003
AAAAATTAATCTGGATGAAATTTTTGAAAAATGGCACTTACGCCCCTTTGACTCTAGGGCGACGATACATATGAAATTTTTGAATTTTGGTGTTCGTCACTATACCATCACTTTACCGGATTTTTCATTCCGAATATTGCAATTTAATGATTTTTTTCAAAGAAAAAATTGAAGCAACAAGAAAATATTAAAACCAACGTAAAAACATTGAGTGCATCCATCTTCTGAATGGCGCGCCATTACAGTTGCTTTGGTCCCAACCCACTCTTTATCCACCCAGAAACGGGGAAGATTCCCTCTGGTAAAGGGCTGGATTGGAATTGACCTCCAGAGTTAAAAATCGGTGTGCACGAGTTGGAATGAAATATGAGGGGTGGAAAGCAATTTTTTCTCTCTGATTTCAACTGTTTTTTGTTGGTTTATTTTTTCGTAAACACAAAAATCGAAAAATAAGAGGAAATAAATATAAACTTCGGGATTCGAATGGGCACGATGGGAGTGAACACGATGAAGGCGGCGGGTAGAGAGCAAAGCCGAAGAGAAGAGGAAAGGATAATAAGAAATAAAAAGAAGGAGAGTAAGACTGCAAACGAAGCAGCACATGAGAGTGCCTTCGCTGTCTTCGTTGGTGATGCATGGTCGTGCTCGTCGACTCGGCACGCTCGTGCTGCTACCTTCTCTCAACTTGCAAACTTCATCGGGAGGTTTCGCTCTTTCGTTGGACGTTTTAGATTCACCTCAGGTGAGGTCAAATTCTCGATAAAAGGTATTCAACACATTATTAAAATAAATTCATGGGAATTTTGGTTAAAAGAAATCTTGAGGCGGTTGAAAACATTTTTAATGAGTATGAAGATGGAGGCTGTGTTTTCATGCAACGTTGGGCCAGTATTGGTTTGTGATTATCGGGTTATATTGATAAGAAGACTGAAATTTTTAGGCGAATCGATTTTATTCTGTCGTCAGTTTTTTGCGAATATCTCTGAAAATAATGGAGATAGGTCCTTTTTGCCCTCGTGCTTTTTTGTAGGAAATTTCAAGAGCTATAATTAAGGTGCAGGGCAAAAAAGGCGTATCTCCATTATTTTCGGAGATATTTGAAAAAAACTGACGACAGAAAAAATCGGTTTGTCTGAAAATTTCATCGTTTTTGATGAATAGTGGTAACGTAATGGTAACGTAATGGTTTTTGATAAATAATGGTACACGAGGATGTTTGCATCCAGCTGTGTACTTAAAAAAAATAAAGATAAAAAATATTTTTCTCCAATAACGAAGAGAGAGAGAGAGCATCGAGATAAATTTATTACGTGAATGTGTAAAATTTATATTGACAGAAATGATTTCATTTGCTCGTAAATAAGAACTCTATCGAGCAAGAGATCATACATTCTTGTTTATTTAAAGAAAAAATAAAACCATTAAACTTTTGTTTATTTCCATATTTATTATTTTTATTCCACCTCGATTTTGAATTATCCACATTTTCAAAGGGGGAACTAAGCGAGATAGAGTCATTTACGTGAGGTGAGAGATGAAGAGAGTAGAATGGAAGGAAGAGGAGAAGGGTTCCGAGGGCGCGGTTCCAAAGTGGAAAGATTGAGTTACCAAGAGATAATCGGATACACGCCCAACCGCGCGGCAAAAGCATCCCAGAATACGCTTACTATCCGTGGGGCCCCAGCTTGTCTGGTAAAACCTTTATAAAAAATGAATTCTCAGAATTTTCATTCTCTCCTCTTCATTTGAATGTTAATTGCCCGCAAGTTATTTTCTGAGAAATTTCAACGATAAAACATGAATAATTTTAATTATGACGAATTATTGAATTCGTTGAGGAAAACGTCAGTCGTTCGAAACCAATTTTTTTTTTTTTCTCGTGAAGTTGGGTTGAAGTGACAAATAATAGTGCATTATGGGCGTAAGTGCCATTTTTTCTTGCTGAATAATAAAAGGGCGTAAGTTAGTATTCCTTTAAAAAAATTGATGTAGATTCAATTTTTGTA
The DNA here is from genome assembly GCA_018902275.1 of Aleiodes sp. PSUC_FEM 10030003. Classification (NCBI taxonomy): domain Eukaryota; kingdom Metazoa; phylum Arthropoda; class Insecta; order Hymenoptera; family Braconidae; genus Aleiodes; species Aleiodes sp. PSUC_FEM 10030003. The sequence goes on from JABSMS010027328.1 coordinate 2,007, forward strand.
GATTTTTAAAAAATGGCACTTACGCCCTTTTGACTCTAGGACAACGATATATGAAATTATTTCTTTTTGAATTTTTTCAAGCGTAATATCATATGGTTGCCCTAAAATGGAAAGGGCGTAAGTGCCGTTTTTTTTACTGAATAATAAAAGGGCGTAACTTGTTATTTTTATGGAAGAATTAATGTAGATTCAATTTTTGGGTATTTTTAAAAAATGGCACTTACGCCCTTTTGGCACACAGAGTGCGATAAACGCTCATTTCATTTTTTTTATACAACAGCAAAATAGGACCGGAATTTTTTGGCTTTTTCCGTCAATTCTAAATTTGTAAAAAATTCGTAATTTGTATTACCGACGTACGGTAATTTTTGAAGGCTTCGACTTTAAGCTTTGGTCACATGCCATCAAAATTTGTGTAACGTTCTCCTTGAAATATCTCTTGACGACTCTCAGGACTGTGAAATCCTAACAATTACCATTTTCGTATGAAAAAAAAACGTTCAATGGATTAGCATTATTTCATACGAAGCACGAAATAAAGACATTAATTTTCAATTTTTTAAACCAAACTTTCTCCTTGAATGATTCTTTGAGAATAAATCATCTAGAATACCCCAGTGTATTGGTTTTGACCTTGCTGCTGAAATTTCATTTGAAATGATCATAAAAATAACACTCGGAATTGTCCCGACAAATGTTACCGACTTGGTATCCTTTAGGAGCGACTTGTCATTACACGTCATTAGTCCGTCGACAGTCAAGTCAACTTTCTAAGTGCCTTCGCGCTATTAAGACAGACGGATTTTTTTTAACGATCAAACTCCCTCTTCTTCTTTGCCGATAGAGTCGTTATCTTTACGATATTTCGGAGAAAAAAATAATCCCGGATAATAATCCTTGGTTCTTTTCAGTATTTTAACGGAATCCTTGAATCATTTAGATGAAAATGACTTCTTTTTTGTTTCTTTAATTTTTTAAATGAACGTCTCAATTTATAATTAATGAAATTAAAATTCTTTCGATATGTGAATAAATTTGGCAACTCATGATAAGGAATGGTTTTGGATTAAATTGAAGACGACGCTGATAGTTTGAGGAAAGATTATTTTTTAACGAAATTTTTACGCAAGTTCAAGCTTATTACAATGTCGGCACCATAAATTCTCCCAATATCGGGCCAATGTCGGCTGCCGACATTGTCCCAATATCGATTAATTGTTGGCCCAACACTTCTGCCAATATCTGGAAGCTTTCCTATCAATATTCGTCAATGTCGGCCCAATGTCGTATGCCGACATTAGCCCAGTATTGCTGCCAGTACGAATGTAACGAAATTTTAAAGAAAAGTTTAAGTTAATTTGAACGTTGGCACCATAAATTCTTCCAATGTCGGGCAAACGTCGGCTGCCGACATTGTCCCAATATCGATTAATTGTTGGCCCAACACTTCTGCCAGTATCTGTAAGCTTCCCTATCAATATGAACAAACGAAAATTACTGTTAAGTTTAGTTTAAAATTGATAATTTATTGATGACCGATTAAAGCGCAATCGCAGTGTCATGTTTAAAGATGTAATTTATCTTTACACTCAGCAGTACGGTCAGGTTAGTTTAATAGGCTAAACTCCAGACGCCATAACAACTGTCACCTCGACTTTATTTAGACAGGCCTTTGAAACATTTATGATATATCTCGTGTGAATGGCTTCAATAAAAACGTGCATTGAAACACTGACTTAAAAAAAAAAAAAAAAACACTGACTACGCCCGACTTATTTCACGTAACCTGATCGCTATGTCTGACTTCATTACGTTCAATTGAAGTGAGAGTGATAAGAGAAACTAATGTTACTGAATATGCGTTGAGAAACTCTGGATTAACAACAAAGAGATCCAAAGATAGGATTTTTATGTTTCTTTCTATTTGGAATGTTTCTTGAAGGCTTTTTTTCCACGGGTTTTTCGAGGCTCTTGTGTAGACAAATCTGCCAGAAGTCAAGACTTCTCGAGTGTCCGAGAGACAATCAACCGGGCCACATGGCTCACACGTTTTTAACGTCATGGCATTTTTTCGTGGAAACGAGTGAGTTTGGCTACTGGATATCCTATTACGCGTTTCTTATTTGCTCTAGATTTTTCGGGGCTCTTTTTTTCCGACGGTCGGGGAATAATTGACACCTCAGTGGAACTCCTTGAAATAAAATTTCCTCAGCTGTTTTGCTTCCGGATTAGAGTAAAAAGGGCGTAAGTGCCATTTTTCAAAAATCTTCAAAAATTGAATCTTCATTCATTTTTTCATAAGAATAGTAACTTACGCCCTTTTATCATTCAGCAAGAATAATGGCACTTACGCTCTTTTGATTCTAGGGCGACGATATATTTTGGGATTTTTTTAGTGTTTGCAGGATTCACTAATGAAGGAAAAACGATAGTCGGCACAATACTGGCCCAATGTCGGCTGCCGATATTGACATGTGACATCGGGTTATTATTAGTATATGATACTGAGAGAATATCGGCAATAAATCGGGTGCCGACATTGCGCCAACATTGGCATTATATCGGCTGCCAACATTGGCCCATTATTGGCCAAAAGGATTCATCTCAAGAGCAATCTATTTTTCATTTCTCATCCTAGTTATTTAATGAAAATTCTATCTCAATGATGCCGTTCTAAAATAACGATTTTTCGAAGAGTTAATTTTCTAAATTTTTTTCGTTAATTTTAATTCAATAAATCTAAACATTTCTACACGTAATGAAGAAGCACGATAATGAATAATTCACACAGTTACTTGTAATCGTAACGCGTGACATGCAGACTCCCTATAAATCACACTGCGTGAGAGGAAGCTGTGAAGTACTCCAAACATAAAATTCCATCATTCAAATCAAAGAGAAAAAAAATAAAATGTCATTATCAACATGCAAGAGAGTAGACTTCATGCTGATAATGAAGACGTTCGTGAGTCATTGCCAATGAAAATCGCAACGGAATGGACAAGATAAAATTTTGAAAATTTTAAAAAGTTTAAAAATTATCTGCAACGTTTATTCTCCATTGTTAATTTTGACTACGTGATAATTATGAAAATAAAATTTACAATTTTAAAATTAACTCTCGTATTTTTTTCTCCTAATGATGCAAAAATTTTAAACTCAACAGCTGCCTGAATGACTGCAAACGTGAAAACACATTTCTCACGTTCGTGATGCACGTCTAAATTTTTTGAAATGTTGTCTGTATCCCGAAAATTGAAGGTGTGCACGAAACACGGAATTCCCAACAACACTGTAGCAGTTGGATTCAGAAGATCTTCATATTTATGATCATTTAAAAAAAAAATTGTTCCAACGAGTTCATTAGAGTTCCCTAGAGTGAAAAGGGCGTAAGTGCAATTTTTTAAAAATCTACAAAAATTTAATTTACACTCATTTTTCCATAAGAATACTAACCTACGCCCTTTTTTGAATAGCAAGAAAAAATGGCACTTACGCCCTTTTGATTCTATGGCGACGATATATTACGACACAGGTGCAGTAAAGTATTTTATTCGTGTAAAACTCTTAATCACACGAATTAGTTTATGCAACCAGGCAATTCTGCACGCGAAGTGTGCAATAAACGGCCATTTACGCACAGTGTGCTGTAAAGTACTTTTTTGCTCGTGTGAAGGTCATGACATTACTAGTTTACTGTACATTGAGAGTAGACGGATATTTCCGTGAAGTGTGCGGTAAACGCACATTTACGCACAGTGTGCGATAAACGCGTATTTCCGCACAGTGTGGAATAAAGTATTTTTCCGCTCGTGTGAAATACTTTCTTGCACGTTAATCCTACGATATTTCTCTAAATCATGAGTAAGCGGACATTTTCACACGCGAAGTGTGCGATAAACATCCATTACCGCACAGTGTGCTGCAAAAGTATCTGAAAACGTGAAAATCTATATTTTTCGACTCCGAAAAAAATTTGAAATTCAAGCATAATTATTGGAATTCGATTATGAGTATTCGACTGATATTTTCGCTAAATTCGAGCGCTAAAAATTTGAAAAATACAGAGAATTGTTTATCACAATATCATAATCAAAAGCAAACATATTAAAGTCGTTAATAAACAAAGAGATATCATGTATCTGAATCCCTATGAGATTACAAACACTGTGTGTCTTAAATAATTTTTATTTATTTATTTTCATCCTCTAATATTTCCTTTTTTATTTCATTTTTCTCTCAAGACTCTTCGTGTATACGTTATGAATGTGCGGAATTTATCAATGGACGGACGGCCGATGATAAATCGCCCACAGTGGATCGTATCACTGTGAAAACCAACGAGTGTATACCTGCACAATTGTTAAATATACAGAACTCAATGTCTCAAATAAAATGTGAGACTGTGTGTGTTTAGTTTCTCGTGCTTTCTCTACCACATAACTAAACTCTTGTATTCCCTCTTTGAATTGTGCTGAATTGACTCGATGATATAAATAAAAAATTGAGAAAAAATAATAATCATGAAGTGAAAAAATATAAGGGCGAATGAGAACAAGCCAGTAGCTTCAACGATCGATATCAACGACAAACGTGCACATTAAATATCTTAACTTGATATTTTTCTCGAGTTCATTGTGAAGAGCGAATGGCCTTTCATGGGTTAAACGGGAGGTAATCAATTTTATGGGAGAATAAAGATAATTTTCTGTTTGGATTTTATTTTTTAACAAAGCCAATGAATTTTAGTTTTTAATTAATTTATTCAATTTTTAGGAACAATGTTGGCATTACATCGGCCGCCAACATTGGGCCAATGTTGGCATGACATGAAATAAATTTTTAATTAAAATTCGAAGAGATTATTGCGAGTTTCATTTAATACAACGTATATTATCGCCCTAGAATCAAAAGGGCGTAAGTGCCATTTTTAAAAAATCTAAAAAAATTAAATCTACACTCATTTTTTCATAAGAATACTAACATACGTCCTTTTATTATTCAGCACAAATGGCACTTACGCCCTTTTGATTCTAAGGCGACGATATTATTGAACCACAAGTGATTAAATTTTTTTTTGCCAATACAAAAATCTCAAGATTCCCCTCTTGAATCTATTCACTAGCAAATACCACTTGGGTATTCTTAAAACAATAGATGAATAAAAACATCAATTGTCTAGATTGTAAGCGCACAAAGGGCAATACCCGCATGAAACGAAAAACCATCGGACAAAATAAAGACAACTCGAGGCTCCCTCTTGTCACTCACAAATAATCACGCGTTCAGCTCTCTCTCCAATGTATCCAAACTCGAAATAAAAATCATCCAACTCGAATTAACAGTAGCGAAAAAGTGAATGAAGATAAAAAATTTAATCCGAAGATATGTTTCTCGAAATATGAAAAATTAGGAATAAAATAATTCCAATATTTTTTTTTCTTCAAATCAGAAGAGAAAATTTATGTCGGCTGCCAACATTGGGCCAATATTGGCATTATATCGGCTGCCAACATTGGGTGAATATTGGCATTATGTCGGCTGCCAACATTGGGCCAACATTGGCATTATATCAGGTGCCGTTGAACTATTCTCCCAATGATATTCGTGATTATTTTGTCTTCGTCGTTACGAATTTCAAAGAATATAGAAATCAAGACTCCGGACTTTCCACACATTGACAATAAGCCGACGATTATTTCTGCTCCACATTAACACATGTTCCTTCAACTGAAGGAAATGCTACTAAAATAGATGGCAAAAATATCCCAGTCGATGCTTGAAACAAATTGAGAAAATAGTCGTCAAAAAAACACATTCAACGTAACAAAAAGACGAAAAAATTTTATTCCCCGTCGCTTTTCTCAACGTTCACCGAGAGGGTAAAAAGAAATGAACTCGGAAAAAATTCTTTTCCTTGGCTTTTAAGGTGACGGGACAGAATTTTCCCTCGACAATAAATCACGAGTAGCCGTCGGCAGTAACTTCTCTTAGGAACTTTACGAGGTAGAATTGTGAAACGTAGGATCACTCTTAAGCTCTCACTTTCGTTTGAAAAAAACAATACCAACTGATTTATTTAAAATTCAGGGATTCGCCAATGCATTAACGTCCTTTTGTTCATTAATTTTCGATCGATTAGATTCCGCTATCAGTTTTCCGCGAATATCTCCGGAATTAATGGAGATACGCTTTTTTCGTCCTGCACCTTTTTTGTAGCTCTTGAAATTTTCTACAAAAAAGGCTCCTAACAAGAAGGTCGTATCTCCATTAATTCCCGAGATATTTGCAAAAGACTGATGGACTAAAATCGATGTGTCTGAAAATTTTAGCCGTATTCAATTCCACCGTCAGTTTTTCGCGAATATCTCAGAAATTAATGGAGATACGCCCTTTTCGCCCTATAACTTTTTTATAGCTCTTGAAATTCTCTACAAAAAAGTCTCAGGATAAAAATAACGTATCTCCATTAATTCTCGGGATATTCTCAAAAAACCGAAGATGGAATAAAAATGATCTGAAAATTTGCAAAATGGTCTCAATTTGTTTTTCTTCGGAAAAATCAACTTACGGATGAGGTGGTGGTGCATGAAAAGCTACAGCAGCAGCAGCAGCAGCGGCAGCATGATGTTCCCATGCTGCAGTAACTGCTGGATGATGTGGAGCGGGCGGTCCATGATGTGGATGAAAAGGCGGCGGGGGCGGCCCGTGATGCGGATGAGGGTGAAAGGCTGCGTGAAATGCCGAGTGGGGATGATGTGGCGGTGGTGGCGGAAGCAATGAGAATGCCTCTTGATGATAAGCCACCTCCTTCTCTGGCATTGTTTATTGTTTTATTAATTAACCTTAAAATGATTGGAAAAAAACACAATTTGTACTGTAGGCACTGGAAAATGTTCACTTATTCACGGTTTGCAAACAGTCCGAGCATTATCCACAGTCGATCGAGTTTCTCATCTTCATCAAATTATTTATCCAAATTTCAGTGAATTAATGAGAACTTCATAAACATTTGAACTTAACACGAAACACTATTTCCACACAAGTTTGTTCATGAACACATTGAGTCACTGTCCAGTTGGAATTAATTGAAATAAACATTAATAACAAAAGAAAATCGCCGTTCTAAGTAAAAACAACCGCCTGTTACAATGTTTATCCTCTGGCGAGTATGGCGGTACTGAGACGTTCAACTTGGGAAAAAGAAGAGAGGGGTTGCACGAGAGCCGTGCTGAGGCGTGCATTCCCCCCCTCGAAACTTTATTCTTGCTTGTGTGAGAGTTTTGTGATGTTGGGCTAGTGGTGGGCGTGCGACAGACGGGAAAATCTCGAAAAAATAAGAATGAGAGAAACGGACTCGGCGAAGCGGGGAGCTTGGTTTTTTGAGGCGGAGGGGGGGGAAAGAAGTGGAAGAGTGGGGTAAGTGAAAGAGGGGCAACGAGAGAGAGGATGAAGGATGGAAGAGAACGCGTGTCAGCTCGACAACTCAACTAGCACCCGTTTTGAATTGTTCAGTGGGTTTTCTCTACACCTTGCATTTATTTTCTCGGTAATTCCTTTTTCTTTATTCAGGTTATTTGAGGATGGATGTCTAATTGATTTTAGGGGGAGAGTATTGTTTGGAGGGGGGGATTTAGGAATTGGGATTATTTTTGGTCGTTTGAGGAGGCGTAGGTGGATGAGTAAATAACGGAGTTAATACTCAAATATTTGGGGAATGAATAAATACTTGTGTAATTATCAAAGTCGTTGGGTTTTCAATGAGAGAAAAATTCACGCGAAATTCTAGGCGCCTTTTGAAAAGGCCTAAGTGCCATTTTTGGTTTCTTTTATTTGTCTACGGAATTGAGAATAAAAACGGCGGAGACGTTCGCCAAGAACGCCTTTATGATTTTTCGGGGGGAATGTGTCGACGTAAATTTTGGGGGATGATTATTTTGAGCTCGGAAAGATTCAAACATTTGTAATATTTTTTCTTGAGGAAACAAAGGCTTGAAATAAATTCTTTAGTACTGCCTCTTTGTTGAGACTTCTCGGGGAACGAAGAAAAAATTATTCATGCGTGAACAGAATCTAAGATTGTGTCATTTCCGAGGTATCTTTACGGACTTTGCGGTAAAATTAGAGGAAATTGTCATTGAATATGAAAAAAAAATTAATGCTTCACCTTTTTCGAAGAAAATGTTGAAGTTCACAAAGCTAACTTCACTCTGGACGTCTCAGGTTTTCTTTAAAAAATTTAAAAATTAA
>JABSMS010027339.1:0-10253 GCA_018902275.1 Aleiodes sp. PSUC_FEM 10030003
AAAAAAATTAATTTTATAGAAATAAATAATTGAAAATTAATTTAAAAGATATATATTGATTTCAATGGTTTTAAGTAGCCTCCACGAATGAAACATGAATATTTTGTAATTTGAAATGTTCATATTTTCGCTTTGCGGAGTTGGACAAGTGTACAATCATGTCCAAAATTGGCATAAGACAGCGATAATTCTTACAAAATTGAGAGATAATTATTATTTTTAATTGCGAATTGTGTTTTTTTAGCTTGATAAAAAAATAATCAAAAACAGCCCAAAAAGTCAGTGAAAAATTCAACTAATTGAGGACTAACTTTTTGCGCTGAGCTGTCCCAATCATCCTTAAGCGACCACTCCTCTCGCTCCTCCGCGTGATTCCACGAAATTTTAAAGCGGTTTCTCCAATCCTCACGTTCTTGAAAATGAGCTTTCTTAGGAATTTTTTAGCGAAGAAAATTAGGCAATAATTATTTCATTCAAAAATAAAATAAAAATTCGTTTATTTGAAGAAAAAAAAATCCCAAAATTTTTAGAATTTTCACGTAATTTCAAAAATACGTTTTTTAAAAACAGAAAAAAAGTCATATTTTTTTGGAAAAAAGATTAACAATTGAGGTTTTTGCAAAAAGAGATTTTTCTCTAATACATTAAATTGTTTCCATGTTCCAATGAATTTCTCAAATTTGATCTTTACATAAAGTTTCCATCAAATTTTTTAGCATAATCCATATGTATTGATCAATTTTCCATTATTTCTCTCAAATTCGCCAGACATCTTCAATTAATTCTGTTTCAAGCTTCGCATCGAAAAAAAAATTGTTTGAAAAATCAATTGATTGACATTTCCAATTTTACGGCACACAACCTGTTATCACAACGTTATAAAGAATGCAGGGTCTATAAAAATTAGCATTGATTGAATGAATTCGTTCATATTCTATTGTTAAATTTGAAAGTCATGTTTTATAATCGCCGAACGGAATAAACCCCTTTATCATTCTCATATTGATTTTATATCCATCAATTTAACGAAAAATCCATTGTTCTGGATTTTGAAATAATGACGCTGATGGTTTCTACCGGAGAAGGTTTATTAACAATTTTTTTTTCCATTGATTCCGTATTTTTTTTTTCATGCAGTTAACGAGGCAAAAATAATTGCTGGAGTTGTTCTCTTTTCCATTTATTCTTCAGTAAAAGCTTGATATCGAAATATGAAAACAAATACATAAAATTTCAAATATTTTTCAATTTTTTGGAAAACATTGTCAATTGATTCTTCACTTCAATATTTAAACAATGCTTAATTGTTTTTTTTAGAATTTCGTAGCAATTTGTCGGAATTTGAAAAATCAAAATTTTGAGTTTTCCGGATTTTTTTCATTTTTTTTTTTTTGCTTTTCCATTAGATAGCTAGGTAAATTTGAGGCGGAAAATTAATACAATTCTCGCCGGACTAATAATTCTTGAGTTATATAATTTATTACGTGATATGATTTATATCACAAAGCATTCTTCCATGCGACTTATTTGAAATGAAATATTTATTCTTTTCATCTTTTTTCCTTTTTAAAGATTTTTCCATTTCAATTTCAATTATGTTTCTCAATCACTATCTGAAATGATTATGACTCATTTACTTTACAGTTTTTGAAGAGTTTATATAGAAGTTTTTATTCCTGATTTTAATAAATCGTCAATCTGGAAGCAAAGGGCGTATGTCCAAAATACATCTTGAAAAATTTTGCATAATGTAATGGACAAAAAAAGTTCACAAGAAAATGGAATAACAAAAGGGCGTAATTACCAATGAATAGCGTGAAAAAGGCGTAAGTGCTGGAGATACGCCCTTTTGTCATTAACCTTTCTTCGAAATGTTGAATTCATCCCGAAAAGCAATAATAACAAAGGAACATATCTCCAACGCTTACGCCCTTTTGTTATTAATATTTTTCTGGAACTTATAAAATAAAAATAAAAGGGCGTATGTGCACGAGATCCGCGTTTTTCATTATTATTTTTCTTCCAATTTGAAATATTATACGAAGAAATATTAATAACAAAAGAGCAAATGTCCGGGACATACGCCCTTCTCCGACTAATAACTTGGACATACGCCCATTTGTTGCTAATGTACTAAACTGAAAATAACTACTATACTATTATCAATGAATTCAAGAAATAGAAATTAATTTGAACGATCGTATTGATTGTTTCTTTGTTTATCTTCTTGTCATCACTTCTTGTAAATGGCTTCATTGGTTAGGAAATCGTAGACGGGTAATCGATCTCGACTTGGCGTAATAAATTGGAAGACTCAATTCTTGAGTATTTCAAATCCTCCTTATCCCCGGTGTTTTTCATTGAAAAATTTTAATCAAGATGGAAATTCACATGATTTCTAAAATTAAGATGTTAATTAGGTAGCTACTATAAATAATTAAATTACAATGAAAGAAAATGATCAATATTGCTTCCCCAATAAAATATATAGGCATTTTCCTAACATTCAATTATATTCAGTCATTTAAATGAAAGAAAATAATTATACAGTAGACTCTGGCAAGTTGTCCCCTTACGGGGTTGAGTTCTCCAATTCTGAGGAAAATACAAGGAGCTCGAGTCCCCACTCTACGACCGCTTCGAACCTCATTCTAAGAACTTTAAAGGGTCATGCAAAATAAAATTTTCTCTTTTTTTTCTCTGCCTTTGAAATATAATCATTTTTTTTTCTCAATCCAAAAAAATTGAATTATCATTATTATTATTTTTAACAAAAATGGCATATTTGGAAAGTCTTGAAAAAGTTGGATTTAATTTTTTTTGCATGCACTCACATGATAAGATGTCTTCATCCTGTATTTCAGTATGATTTTCTTTTTGTATGATATTTTGTATGCAGATATTTTATGCCATGACTTTTGGCCAATAATATTTTATCCTATGATATTTTCTCTGTGATTTTTACGGAGTGATCAATTGTCATGACAGCGTTAATTAGTTACACAAATTCTGAAAAAATATGACGTCATTCACGATCGATCTCGGGAAACTATCGAAGCTCTCATCATTCCAAAATAAACGAAGAATAAATCGAAAAACTTCATCTTCTTAAATGCAATTTTTTGTAGAATAGAAATGAGAAATTCGAAATGCACTAAGAAAAAAAATTCTTGCTGCAACAAAGTTTCCTTTGATGTAAAAAATTTACATCGCTCTAGAAAATTTCGATATATATATAGATATAGAAATTGCGAAGGAAAAATTCGTTACTAATACAATTTTCTTACCACAAGATTTTTTTTCTGTGTGTGAATGAAAATATTTTGAAAAGAAAAAAAAATTATTGAACACTGTCGTATGCTAATGAAATTGTTGAAATTACCATACGTCGAGATATCAGTTGGGTTTGAGTAGTTGGAAGTCATGGCAAACGAATTCACGTGAATTTGATTACGGTTCAAAATGATCGAATGCAAATTTCGTCAAATTCATGGAATATGGCGGCGGCAGCATCACAGACGATTCTATTCTACTCAATTCTATATACAAAGCTAGAGAGAATTGAGAAATTCGCTTCAATGAACTTTCAATTTCGTATCCCAAATCTAACCCCAAAAGTCCATGAAATTATTGTGTGTGTTGAAAGGAGAATGAAAGTGTGTGAAATGTAAAAGAGAGAAGAAAAAAATTGTGGAGAAAAGCGGGGGGAAATTAAAATTACTGCTGAAAGAAAAAGCTTCGCAATGGAGAGGAAGAGTTAACAAGTACTGCATTTTTTTATGTAGTTTCCGCCATTTTCTATTTTTTTTAACCGCTCGTTTTTTTTATCAACGCTTCCAGCCCTTTATCTCTCACAATTTATTTTCTTTTGTGTTATTTCAATTCAATTTTTACGTAGAAAAATTCTTTTACTGTCAACTGGGAAATAATGGAGTTTACTAGAATTTTAGGATGAATGGAATTTTTTTTTGAGAATTTTAGGTAGCGCTATTTAAAAAAGTCGGGTAATTCCCGGTGAAGAGCATTATTAGCGTATTCCAGCGTAAATTTTATCGCATTCACAGTGAAATCATTGGAATTTTGGAAAATCCATCAACTTTGTTATCACTCGGATGGAAATTTTCTCTTCAATGCGAGTATAATTAGGGAATTGACGCGCGAATGCCTTCCCGGAGTGGTGCGTCAAAATATTCATTTAAAAACGATGAAAAAGTGAATTTTTTCTGCTAAAATACACAAATGAGCAGCGAAGTGATGAGGAGAGATAATTCAAAAAAAATATCATGGAGATTATTCCGAGAATATTTAGACCGAAAACAGTATTTGGGCAGTTCACGTTCAGTTTTAGGGAAATGTCCCAGAGTGCAGTCGATAAAATAGAAAAAGATGACAATTTGCAGTTGAGTTTTTAATTAAGGGAAAAAAGGGTCTGAGATTCCCTATTAATATTTTTATAATTCTTATAACTTATTAAGCATTATTCTAAGAATATTCTGATAAAATTTCATGGAAAAATATTGAAAATTGAGCCTATGGTAGTGATAAGAACCAAGTCACCTGGAAAAAAAGTTCCCATGTGGTAGTCAGGATAACTCATGAATGCTTCATCTGAAATTAAAATACCAAAAAGATTTCTTTAGTACATAATTTTATCTCAGTTCTGAACGAAGGATTTTTTTTCAATAACAACTTATTTTTAATTTTGAAAAAAGAGCAATTTTGGGCAAAAATAAGAATTTTTTGATTGCACCTTTACCGAAAATTCAAAAATGAATGTTTTGTTAATTCCTTCATTCAAATCGAAGACAAACTCATGTACTAAAGAAATCTTTAGTTTTTCAATTCCAGATGAAGCAGTCATGAGTTATCCTGACTACCGCAAAGAAACATTTTTCTGAGGTGACTCGGTTCTTACTATTACCACTGGCTTAACGTGCTTCTGTCTGTACCGTCCGAGCAAAAAGTGAATGGGCAGTTTGAAAATCGTTGTATTCTCTTCTAGGGTTCATGAAGAATTGAAGAAAAAAAAATAATTACGGAGGTTGAATTATAATATGAAAATTAAAAATTCATTGTTATAAATAATTTCAACTATTGTTGTAAATCTTATCCGATGCGCGTTGCAGTGGACAAGTGTTCCAAACAATAGTCCATGAAGTCGGCTGCAAATACTAGCCGCCGAGCCGTTTTTTCTATTTCTAAGAAATTTGCCTATGGATATTCTAGTGGACAAACATCGGAAGACAGTACTTTTCCGCGACATCTCCATTGTCGCTTTTCTAGCAACAAGAGTGTATAAAAAGGGGTGAATCTGCCCTAGCGCTCATTCTCTGCTATGACTTCGAATAGTCATTATCGATAGTAATTTTCAATTGTGACTGCAATTCTGAGCTAGGCGTGGCTTCAGAATGGCTCTTCTAGCCGAGACTTTAAAATAGTAACTTTTAAATTGGGATTTTAAAGTAATAATTTCTATCTTTGAATTCGAAATAATAATTCTCAACTACGAATCCGATAATAAACTTTCAACATGATCAGAAGACGAAAGGGTGAGAATAAATATATCTTGATCCTGATTTGTAAGTTATTCTATTTGATAATTGAATAATCCGAATAGAAATCACTTTTGACTAACAATTGGAACAATTCGAAATGAAGTAAAATCAGAAAGAAGGAAATTCGAAAAGCGATAAAATTACACAATGAAAATCAATATTCCATTCATACATTCCAAAGAAGAAGAACAATGGATTGCAAGGGAGAATGAAAAAGCGATAATTAAGAAAGAAACTATTAGAATTAAAGAAGAACACTTTGATGATTATTAAAATCAATAGGCAGTATATTAATTTAACTAAAAGATGTTTAAAAGAATAAAATTGGCAATCAACATTCATTCTACTGAACCTTTTTAGTAAATATTTCGGTTATTCTATTCCTTTTCCGGAAGACCTTTCTGTTTTCCAGAAAGTGACTATAATCGCGGCGCAAAACAGTGCGTGTCCATTATAGCAATCGACTGATTTGCGTCCTGTTCTGTCGATATTTGATCAATCAAAATTAGTTGATGAAATAAATCGATATGAATTAAAATGAATTAATTGAACGAAATAAAAAAAGTGCTTCTATTAGTAAAATTTTATTGATTGTGATCTGAATGACTTCATTCTATTTAAAGTCACTGAATACAAATAGATGAAGTCATTAGCAATCGGTTGCACTCATGAAGTCACGTTCATCAACGCTTGAAGTCATTGAAATCACATTTTTTTGAAGCCATTGAAACCAGACACTGAATACACGTGACGTCGACTTCATTTTCAAGTCATGGTGTCACAATCCTTGAGTGAATAACCCCTCGCTATCACCGTTAAAAACAATTTAAAGGAAAAACCCGATTGCTGAAGTACAGTCAGAGAAAAAAAATCATAAGTTAATAAAAGAAATAACTCATCATTCATTTCCTTCAAAAAAAAACAGGACGAAAATTATTTTCCCAACTTTTTTATTGCTAAAGAACAGCGTCAAAAAAAAAGAAAATTGAATTTCCATTTAACCTGAGAGTTGTAAAGTATTCGACTAGAATCTACCTCTCAGCTGTTTACCCACGGGCACTCAAACAATCACAAAACATCGCTTGAAACAAAATAACGTAAAGGTGGGGGTGGAGCGTTAAATTGCCTTGATTAATTTTACGAGTTTACCCATTTGTTCACTTCTCTCAATCCTCTGTTTTCGCAAAAGATGTTTTCCTTTCTTCCCAAAGAATTCCTCTCCTTCCACCAGTTATACGCCTTGGGGATCGAGGAGTGTTCACCGGAGGGTTTTCCAAGACAAAAAGAGACTCCGAAAGAAAAAAAAACGAAAAACAAAACAAGTAAAAAAAACCATAAGAAAAAAAAAGTGGAACGATCCATCTTTTCTCAGAAACTTTATTGAAACGCTCCGCCTTCTTTTTCGTGGAATTGTTGGGGAGTTGAGAAGGAGTGGGAGGTGGGGAGAAAGTGAGCGAGGGAGTGGGGGAAATAAAAGGAAGGAAGAGTTGGAAGTATGTCGGCAGATTCGTATATACCGTTAGAGTGGACACAAGGGAATTTTCTACGATGAAAAACTCTTCTTGAGGGGTAAAAGACGAGGTGAGGATATATACGATATTATTTTTTTTATTATTTCCTTCCAGCGAATGAGGGAGAGGGAGAATTTGAACTGCCCCATGAGACAGTGGGACACTTCATCTTTTGTTTGTACTTGCAGTGAAATGTCGTGGAGATTCTGACAAATAAAAAATATATTTGAAGGAAAAAAAAATATTATATAGAAAGAGTTGAAATGAAATAAGAGGGAAAAGAAGAGATGGAAAAACGGGGAGGAATGGTTTGACCGTATACCGAAAACGACAGCAGCAGCTGGGACCACTCCAGGTGGCGCTGGATGGTAAAAAATTGTTGGAAGATGAACGTTGAAAGGGCAGATAGAAAAAACTACGGTGGACGTTAATTTAATTTTTCTTTATTTTCCTATTCTTTTATTTTCTTCACTGGTTTATTGAGGGTTAAATGGAAATTCTCTCGGCTGGAGATAGAATTTTTTTTTCTGGGTACGTTGGCGAAGTCGGCAAAGTAGAATTAATTATCACTTTAAATTTCTTCTTTAAATATCTGAAATTAATTTTTGATAAACATTTTCGAAATAATTAAAATCTCAGAAACTCAACTCTTCAGAAAATTTGTTTGATGAAAAAAAAGAGTTTAATGAGCGAAAATGAAAGAACCAAGAGTGCAAGAATGGTGCAATTTGAAAGTAAAGAGAAGAATGTGAATAAAAAGAAAAGTCTGCAATTTAGATGAAAAGAACCACAAACTCAAAGAATGCTGGAAAAACTGGGATCGAAAGATTTTTTTTCTTCTCTTTGCACAATTTTTTTCCCCCTGATACTCATCAAGCCGTAAAACGGCTCGGAAGTGCGTGCACTTGATTCTTCGTGCTTTCTTCTACTTTTTAAGAATCGCTATGTATTTTTTCTGCCTCTGTATGAATTTTCATCGTCTAAATATCAGTTGAAGAAACTTTTATTAAAAACGAGGGAAAGTACACAATTTTTTTTCGCTAGTAATCTCTTGCTGAGATTCCTCTCGAGTGATATGAGAATAAAAAGAGGCGATGGAGAAGACTTAGAGGAATAAAGAATGTGGAGGAAACGTAATAGGTGGAGAGAAATAAATCGAAAAGAATTGGCGGATCGTTCGACGAGTCGTGGCGTTTTCCGAGTGATTTCCTACTTCACCTTTCAACTATTTTATTTTTTTTTCGCTCCCCTGATCTCTTTTATGTTTCTAACGCTCGCGCAATTTAATTCAAGCGTGAAGACAGTTATCGAGAAGGAGATTGGAATGTTATAGGGATGCTATGAATTTCTCTCGTGGAATTATTAAATTTTGGGGAAACAGTTGAGATTTTTTTTTCTCTTTCAATTGAAACTTTCAAACTTCGGAGTTTGGAAATTTTTGTTGCGGATTTTTCGTCAGTATTATTTTTAGGGGAATAGAGAATTCGCATAAGTTTCAGAAGAAACAAAATTCGAGTGGAATTCATTTATTATTCAACATCTGACGTCATCAAACGGCTCACAAGAACAAAAAAAAATATTTATTTCCGTTTCATTAAAATCTTATCATTGATTATTATTATTCATATTGTCACCTTAGAATCAAAAGGGCGTACGTTAGTATTCTTATGAAAAAATGAATGTAGATTCGATTTTTTTACATTTGAAAAAAATGGCACTTACGCCCTTTTGACGCTAGGGTGACGATATAATAATAATGGCAATGAACTGGCACCGACTTTCTTTCGGTAAATCTTTTCGAGAAATATTTATTTCCGTTTCATTAAAATTTCCTCATGCATTATTATCAACATGTAATAATAAATTTTTGTGACGTCATCGCGCGCGAATCTTAGTTCGAGAAAAGCCGACAGCCTCGCGCTTTTTTTACTATCAGATGGAAAAAAATATATAGGTTAGGTTAGGAAACGTCTCTGATTGCCTCTCACCGATAGGTGACGTTACAATCGATTTCGGAGTATTCAAAAATTACAATTTTTTAATTGTTTTTATTTTAAAGTTAATGGAAAAAAATGCAAGTTTCCTATTTGATTATCCGTAAAATTTCAATTTTTTTTTTGGATGAAAGCAGAAGAAATATTTCCTTTTCATGTAAATCGAAAATTACAATTCTCTGAATGGAAATGAAAACTTTTAATTTTTCGATTTTTTTTGGTTTCTTCCAATTGAAATTTT
Source organism: Aleiodes sp. PSUC_FEM 10030003 (assembly GCA_018902275.1). NCBI lineage: Eukaryota > Metazoa > Arthropoda > Insecta > Hymenoptera > Braconidae > Aleiodes > Aleiodes sp. PSUC_FEM 10030003. The sequence continues at coordinate 9,302 of JABSMS010027339.1, forward strand.
AAAACTTCCGGGATTTTCATTGTTTCGAAATTTCTGTGAAATCGAAATTAATCAATTTTTTAATGAAGTCTATTTTTTTTCTGAATGAAAAATAATTGTATTTCCAAACTTTATAAAAATTATTTTTTACCATAAAAATACATTAATAAAAATATGTTTCACGTATTTAAATTACAGTTATCCTTAATTGAAATGTAACGTCACGAAAATTATGAAAATATGCGAAGTAAAAATTAATTTCACTGGGCACTTGAAATATGACAGAATTTAAACAGATTTATAATTACATGCCGGCGGGCGAGATTCCCCGGGAAAACCGTTTCAGTGAGCGAAGCATGTATCGGAGATGTTATTTACGAGGGTTTCATCCTCTTCCTTCTCTCTCCACCCCCAACCGTCTCTATTCGCGTACGTTTCTCTTGTATTCTTGAGGTTGGCGAGCCCAAGTGAATGAAATACAGACTGTTACAAACTGCTAAAATGGTAACTGTCCCGGGATGAAAGCTCATGTGGTGTTTTTCAAAATTCTCTCGGGGTTTGTTCCAACGTCAAATATACACAGTAAACACTGAACATTTTTTGAAAAACTTTTAACAGCATTAAAATATTTTGTAATTTCGTAATGGAATTATCAACTGAGAGGACTTCATTTCACTTTGAAATTAATTTCATTAAATATCTTAGAATTTGAGGCGGACGAAAAAATTTTGATTAAATTTTTTGATAAAAAAAAAATTATGGGATGTTTGAAATTTCGTTGCCGCGGGACACAAGTGCAGGAGGATTCATTTCAAAGTGAAAAGGGCGTATGTTCAAAATGGAGGGGGAATGGGTCGATGAATGAATTGATGCCATTGAATGAACGAAGCTTGCTATTAAATTAAATAATTATTTTTAGTATAATTTTTTGTGATTATTCTTCATTTTTGCGGATTTTCAAGGACTTCAGCAA